>JAJOOE010003551.1:0-21091 GCA_036250405.1 Solanum raphanifolium
GACTTTATTGAATTATTGATAACAAAACTAATTATTTTTCTAAGAAAATTTAAAATTTTGAAGGTATCATCAATTACTCCTTTTCATATAACTTCAAATTATAAATTATAATTTTAAAAGAATCAATGAATTTTCCGAAAATTGAAAGAACTTAATTGGAATCGGATAAAAAAAATTATATGATATTTCCTAATCATCTTGAAATTTAATGGGTTTATCAAATTGTTCGAAATGTAATAAAATATTTAGATAAAGTTTTAAAATTAAAGAGAGTAAAACTAATAGTAGTAAAAAACAAAAGAAAGGTGAAGTTGTGGTAAAAATGGTGACATTGAAAGTGAGAAGATTCAATGAAAATAACAATGAATTTTTGAAGAAGAAAGAAGAAAGAAAGAGAAAAAATAAAAAGGAAAAAAAGTTAAAATAATAAGAAAACATATTTTATAATAAAATACTTGTAAAAATAAAATTATATTAGTTATTTTAGGTTGTTCACTCTCTTTGAGAGAGTGCACACACTCTCTATGTGAAGTGGACAAAAAATGATCTAATAATATCAGTTCAAGATTGTTTAGTGGGGTAATAGGACGCCCGCATAATTAAGGTATATTTTCGAAAATTCGAAACAAGTTCAGGTGTCACTTTATATACTCATTAATATGTATATCCAGAGACTACTTGTTTATGGAGAATCACAATCATGAAGAGGCCCTGTAATACTATTAAGAACATAAAGTTTCTTCTCCTAGCGAACTTGAGCATATTGGTTATGAACAACTTTAAAAAAAAAATTTGTAGTTTATTCTTCTTTCCAACGTACCAAAAGAAATTATGCATAACATCCAAAAATAAGATCAACAATCTAAATTAAGAAAGGGGATTGCAAAAGTTAAGTCCAGTAGTTACCAACCAATGATTCAAACTGAAATTTCAAAGGGGAAAAAACCTCAGCTTTTTTTCAAGTAAGAGAAATTAAATGACATTTTCATACGTTCTACACATTAATAACACAAGATTCAAACGTCTTATTTATTTTCTTAAACTTCGACAAATTAAAATAACACAAATAAATTAGAAAAGAGGAAATAGTACATAACAAAGATAAATACACATTTTCTCACTCCAAGATAAAAACACTATCTTTTTTCAATACTGTGTACTAAAAATCCCATCTTTAACTCATTCATTCACAAAAAGTAAACCCCATATGGAAAAAATGAGTATTTAGATAAACCCAACATGGGAAAACTGTAAAACTAAAGAAAGATTTGATTAGGTAGCTAGCTCTTCAACATACCTTTTTTTTCTTTGATTGATAAAATCTAAAAGACCAGTATAACCCTTATAGGTGTTTTTTTGTTCTTCTTGTTTCTCTACAACGCTAAAACCCAACAAAGATTCTTTGATTCCTTAGTTGGTAAGAACATAACATAATGCAATAATTTCTTATGGCATTCTCACACTTTATGACTCAATTAGGGAATTTTGATGTTGCCTTAATTATCACATGTTCATACACGTGGCATATTATTATTGGCTAGGAAATTGATAGGATGGACCCACTTCAAGTCTCAAGGATAACAAGTAACAACCATTGGATTATGATGATAGATAAATGGAGTGAGACAGAGAGGAAGTAAAATACTAAGCAATAAAAAAGGACAAAGAAAATAGTCCAAAATTTGTTTCAGTTTTATGTTTCTTTTGTGATGGATCTTTATTTTCTATATATAAAATATCTAAATGCGGTCATTTTTTTCTATCCAAATTGTAATTGGTCAGAAGAGATTATTTCCGCATAAAAGAATGGACGTCATAAGAGATTGCAAGTATTTACTTGATGCCACCAAGATGAATATCATCCATATTCGGAGAGAAGCAAACAAACAGGTAGGTTATCTGACAAATGAAGTCCATAAATGAAGAAGACTTGTTAATATAGGCCGATATGATTATGAACATCTAATTTTCGATTGAACCTAAGTTTTACACTATTTCAATGCATCTTTCAGGTCTAATCTTGACATTTTGACCTTTTATTTTAGTAGGTATAATTTGGGGGAAAAAGAAAGTCTTGAATAGTTTGATTTCTTAAACATGAATAGTAGAAGTTCTCAAAATAAACAATCATAATTTGGAGAATAACTACCATTCTAGATTTTTTCAAGTTCAACACAAATTCACTAAATAATCTTGAACATACAAAAAAGTTGTACTTATTTTGCTCTCAATATATTTATACTAAATCATATAATTTACCATAATTTAATATATATATATATTTGGCCAAGTATTTGGTGGCTACTTGGGCATGACTACAAAGTATGTTTATTGGGTCAATGAGCCCAAAAGGCAAGAGCTTTTAAGAGTTTCTTCTTGGTTTGCTCTGGTTCATCAGAGATTGGGAATACAATACCAATGTATACTACTCCCTTTACAAGTGGAGTTTGATATGGTGCATACGTAGTCTTACTCCTATTTTATGAACGAAGAGAGGATGTTTTTATAGACCCTCGGGCTTTGGCTCAAGTAAAGCATATAAAAAATCAAATATAATATCAAAAAATCATGTTGGAAATAATTAAGAAGAGAACAAGTAGTGAGCGGGGCAGGTGATTTTTGGTTGAAATGAATTGAGTTTAATATTTTTTATTTTTGGCTTAAAAAATAAGGTAAAGTGGCTGAACATATCAATTTCCTCCTTTAATGCCTTTTTTTAAAAAATGAATAAAAGATAAGTGATATATTATATTATTAAAAAATGTCCTAGGTTGGTGACTTCTATTGCACTTACTGAACTAAGTCAATGGGGGTTCAATAAGGGTCATGGTTTACGTTGGTAACTATCATTGCAATTTGGAGGGTTGCCCGCCGAAACCCGACCCAGATGGTTGAACTTATATCATAATTTATGACAGTGCGGGCCTGCATTGGTGCGGCCCTACCAAAAAAAAAGGAGGGAAAAAGACTTTGTTCATTTATTTTAAATAACTTTGTTAACTATTCAAGCAGTGAACTCTTTTTGTATATTTCATTGTTTCTTCAATTGGATTTATTTTATATATTGGTTCGAGACATGAAAATAGCCTGTTGGAAAATGCAGGACAAGATTTGGAGTTTGGAACCTAAATAAGCAACAAAAAGATAAAAGTGACCAAAATAAGTCACTATTCTAGTAAGTAACTAAAATAGGCTTAGTGGAAGAAAAAAATTTGTTTTATGCAATATTCCAAATGTTTTCCGTTACTCTCATAACGTGTATATTTTAATATATAACGGAACTATTTTTTACACCTTGTAAAACGAAATTATTTCTTACACTTTGTAAAGTGTAAGTTTTTCTTACACTTTATAAAGTGGAAGAAAATTTTACACTTTAAGAAAAGTTACTTTTCCTTTTCACTTTCTTCGTCTCCCCTTTCACTTTCATGGTTCACTTTCATCTTCCAAACGTTTTTTCACTTCGAAGATGTTAATTTGATGGTCCCAATCCGACAACTAAAGCGACCCCACACTAAAAAATCAAAATCTTGAAAGATTGGAGTAGCACAACCGGACAACACAACAATCTGACCCTACAAATTGCATAAATTAGATATTAGAAAAATTGGCAGATTGAATTATTGAAAATCCATCAACGCTATTACGATTTTTTAATCATGGATGGACATCGACCGATAAAAGAGAACGTTGTTGACTAGTCTTAGGCTCCTTTCTAACATAGATTTCAAGTATTGTTAACTTGATTTGATCTATATAGTCATTTGGAACCCTCAAAAAATGGGTCAACGATTCATCATTATAGATAACTCACTCTCCAAAATTTACTTGTCCTTGTGATAAAAATGAAATAGGGTATTTTCCGACTATAATCAATATTGATATTGAATGCAATGTTGTGGCAAGTCAGTATATTGAAAGTAATTTTAATTGATTTAACTAATTGCTCCCTACGCTCGTGATTGAAAATTTGCATTAAAGGAGTTTAAGTTATGAACATCATGCTCTACTTATACACAGCAAGAATGGTAGATCGGTTTAAGTAAAACAGGAGAGACAACCATGAGATGATGCAGAGGAGGGTGAAAGGGAACAATGTATTAATTACAACAATACAATACGATATATTATGAAACAATATATTACAACCATCCAAACAAAGTGAAAGTAAGTAGACTCATGGTACACTTTTTTAGACAAACACATCGCTACCTTTATTGAGTCCTAAAGAAATCAAACATTGGGTTTTGTTGAAATATATTAGAGATTATAACAAAGAGATTGCAAACAGCTGACTGAAGATTGTTATTAGTCTATTATTAGTCAGTTAACTTGACGTGAAAGTTAGTTAGGCTGTTAAGAATATTCTAGAAGATGACTTTACTGTAAATAAGTCAATTAGTACATGTATATATATAATATGATCCATCTAAAGTTAGTTAGAAAATATACAGTGTAAAACTATGTAAATCTTTGAGGCATTGATATGAAATTGAGATCTATTCTTCTGCTGTGATTCAATTATGATTGAGTGATTAGGATTCAGTTTGTAACATGGTATCAGAGCTTACGGGTTGAGAATCGTCGTTCTAATTTCTGTTTTTGTAGCTTAAAATTCCTTATCAATGTCGAAGAAGATCGATCATGATCATCCTCTGTTTCTGGCTTCTTCCGATGTACCAAGAGCTGTGCAGCTTGGGATACAACTTACCGATGTAAGTTTTAAGTTCATTAGTAATAAAAATAGCAAAACCCAAAAAAATAAAAAGTATCCTGCTACAAGTTATAATATCCAATGATGACAACAAAAAGTTATATTGTCTATATATATAAGTAAAAAATATAATAAAAATGAACTATACTCATCAATAATTCAATATACCTTGAATCTAATTATCTGACGTTTTGGTACTTTTAAAGATCATTTGTTAAGATGTTTCATAATTTAAATTATATTTTTTGGTTGAAGGTATAAATTTAATCTCAATTTTGATCCTAAATATTCCATCTTAGTCATCCAACTTGGTATTATTTAATTTCATCTCCTAGATGAAATAAATTATATAGTAATTTGGGGAGAATATGAGGGAGAATGGATGAAATCGTTTCTGGAAAATAATGAAATGAGGGGAAAAAAAAAGAGTAATTAGGATTTAGGGATTTAGTCTATGTGGCCGTGGAAAAAAAAGTAATTAGTATTGGCATGCAATGTGGCATCCACATGACATTTAACAACTTCCGTTAATAAGAAGGGTACTTTTGACCCAATAGTTTCACGGGAAGGGTAGTTTTGAGCCGAAATATAGTTTAAGGGTAAATATGAGCTATTTTGAATAGTTTAAGGGTATTTTTGACCCATTTCCGTTTGCAAAATTTTATCACATAGACATAGCATTTCACTTTGATAAAAAATAAATAAACTATCAATATTAGTTAAAAACTAAATTATATAGTATAACTATTCCAAATATATATATATATAAAAATATTATCAATCCACTCCACCATCTCCTACCCACCCCCTCCCCCGATAATCACCCGTCCTTCGATTTTTTCAATTTTATTTATAAATACTTTTAAAAAATTCAGACCTCGCCCCCTCTCCACTCCTTCCAAAAATGTTTGATATTACTTCTTAAAAAAAAGTATCCTGCTACAAGTTATAATATCTAATGATGACAACAAAAAGTTATATTGTCTCTATATATATAAGTAAAAAATATTAATAAAAATGAACTACACTCATCAATAATTCAATATGCTTTGGATCTAATTATCTTAAGATATCTCATGATTAAAATTATATTTTTTGATTGAAGGTATACATTTAATCTCAATGTTGATCCTAAATATTCCATCTTAATCATCCAATTTGGTATTACTTAATTTCTTCTCCTAGATTAAATAAATTATATAGTAATTTGGGGAGGATATGGAAGCTCAGTTACTATTTCACATAAACTTAATAATTTCTGTACAAATACATAAATTAAATATTTATAAGTATTTAATTAAGAAATCAATTATTATTGTGATACTAACCTGAAATTTATGTAAAGCTCATAAACTTTTGAATCTTAAATTGATCTTCACATCATAGCAGTTCCAACATAATTTAGTACTAGTATTATTTTAGTATTACTTTTACTATTTTTATCTTTATTTAATATAATTTAAACTATAAAATTTAATGCGACACTCCGTCAACAACATAAAAAAAAAGAGAAAATTTTTACTACTTGGTGATCTCAAACTTATATAGATTGATATGAACTATTATATCAGAAAAATTCAACAATATTGATATTGAACACAATGTCGTGGTAATTTTGATCTGACTGTGATGTAATCGTTTTAACTAATTGCTCCCTACGCTCGTTAATGAAAATTAGGGAATATGCATAAAAAGGAGAATTATTTATATGTATCTATCTTATTCACAAGTGGTGTGGTTATATAGGCCTAGAACAAGAACGCGGGAAGGAAAATTAATTGGGAATTACGATAATTAAAAAGTTTACAAGGATATGGTACACATTTATAATGTATCTGAATTTGAATTAGGTCTCATGTATATCTCACGAGCAAGGGGAAAACCGACCAACTTTGCTTTCAAGAGCTCGTTTTTCATGTGTGCGGGGTCTTTTTACAAACATTTTACGCGTCCAATAAAAAAAAAAAAAGATGAATAGAAAGAGTTTTGTCTTTCACAGAAGAGGCAGATGTGAGAAAAGAAAACGGATCAACAAAAGTTGTTTATATTAGTATAAAATTACAAGAGGAATTAATCATGATACAGAATAAATAGTAGTAGCAAATCGTCTACCAATTTCTCCTAATACATTATTATATTCAACATGTAGTAATTAATAAATAGAACAATTTAATAGTGAATATTACTAATTCTATCATATTTACATAGATGTTCAAAGATATATGGGTCAAATTAAAATTATGTGTAATTTGTTCTAGATACACTATATCCAAATGGATTTGCATGTATCTCGAATACATAACAAATCTCGTTCGTCGCCCTCCCTATTTTAGTGTATCTAGTAGCAAAAATACATGTATCTTCCGCAATATATGATACGAAACTCTTAATTAGCTAGTGGTAAGATACATAATTATTTAAAAGTATACATAACAATACTAGAAAGTTATCGTATATTGTTCCTCTTGTCTTATATTCTTCTTGTCTTCATCTTTGTATTGTTCTTTTGTTCTTAAGTTTTACAACACGTTATTAGCACAAGTTACTTATTCTCCCAGAATCAGTGGTAGGTATTTCTTGATTTTTATGAATTATCCTAGTAATCTTCGGCTGCAAGGTATACTTCATATCCTATATATTATGTATACTAACAAAACTTTTGATCTAGCTATGATGCAATCGTTTTATCTAATTGCTCTCTACGCTAGTTAATGAAAATTGGGAAATTTACATAAAAAGGAGAAATTTTTTATATGTATCTTATTCACAAGTGGTGTGCTTTTATAGGCCTAGAACAAGAATGCACAAAGAAAATTAATTGGAAATTACGACAATTAAAAAGTTTACAAGGATATGGCACACATTTAGAATGCATATGAATTTGAATTAAGCCTCGTGTATATCTCACGAGCAAGGGGGAAACAACCAATTTTGCCTTCAAGAGCTCGTTTTCACGTGTGCGAGCTCATGTCTTTTTACAAATTTTTTACACGTTCAATAAAAAAATAAAATTAATATAAAGAGTTTTGTCTTTCACACAAGAGGCAGATGTAAGAAAAGAAAACGGACCAACAAAAGTTGTTTATATTACTATCAAAACACAGGTTAAATGACTACATTATTATCTAAAGCCAAAAATAAAGACATGAATATCATGTTTTACTTATACACACAAAAATGATAGAGTTTGAGTTTAAACCATGAGATGATGCAGGGAGGCCATTGTTGCCAGAGTCCGAGTAAGCGACAATAAGGGATCCCTCTTTACAAAAATTTTAACAAAAAGTAGAAGTGTTTACTTATTTAAACACTTGAACTTTTCTTTGATTATCAATAAAAGAGAAATAACTTTTTTCACTAAAGCATATATAGGAGAACTATTAATATTGAGCAAGTGTTGAAAGAAGATACTTTATTAATGAACATAAAGGAGTATTAAAATGAATTACGAAGAGAATAAGAAGACTCCTAAACAAGCACTTATAACGTAATATAAATAAACAATGACTGATTTATGCAGTATCCTAAGCAAACTGAACTAACAGGGCTGAGTCGTTCTAAGCCTAACTTGAATAGATTTTGCTGGAAAGCAGGTTTATGCAGTGTCTTGATGAGAGTGTTAGCGATTTGATAAGCACCATGGACATGAACAGCCTGCTTTTTTTTTTTGTGTATACATGGTGGCAAACAAAGTGAAATTCGACTGCAACGTGCTTCACACTCCTATGGAGGATAGGATTTTGCTCAGGAATGTGGCCCCAAGATTGTCACAATAAATGGTAGGCAACTGATGAACTGAAAAACGCAGTTTAGTGAGAAGATTGGTAATCCACAGGGTTTCAGGAAGGGCATTAGCCACTGCCATATACTCAGATTCAATGGAGGAGCGAGAGATATTATTTTGCGTCTTCGAGGACTAGCTAATCGGATTGACACCAACACTATAACAAAAGATGCTTTTAGTGGCATTTATTTAGTGGCAATAAGTAAATTGCCACTAATACATTATATAATCTAATACTATTTCCGGCATTCAAATTTAAGCCAGTAAAAGAAGTACTTTTTAGTGACAATTAAAAATAAAAAGTAATAGAATGAAAATCAATTGTAATATTTTTTACTTCCCCCAATTCCTTTTTACTTCGAATTTTCCTCCATCTTCACCCTTCAATGAAATCAGCACAACGGCGATGGAAATCAACGCGATGGCGATGGAAATTCGCACAACTACAGTGGAGTTAGGCACACTGACAGTGTAATCCGGCACAATGACGGTGGAATCCGGCACAACGATGGTGGAGTTCAGCACAATGGTAGTGAAATTCAGCACATCGGTGCTATTGATGAGAAGAAAGAGGAATCAAAGCCGCCGACGTCTCTTCACAAGCTCACCGTCAGCAGTCCATATTCGTATAGGCAAATTCATCATCGCCATTGCCTCATATTCGATCAGATCGAATTTGAACTGTAGGACGATGGCGTTTGGTGACTACTAATATCCATTTTATTCAGTTGTTGGGTCATGTATGAGTGAATGTTCTAGAGTTTTATTTGAACTGATGCATGTGTTTTCTATATCACACAACCTGATCTTGTGTCCAATAAAATGGTGCAGAATTGCAGATAGCAATCAAACTAGCTATTGTGGAGTTCGATTTTTGATCTCCTATTTGAAGGTAAACAACTAAACTTAGTAGGTAATTGACACCTTATTCATTCATATAAAATTCAAATTGTTAGTTACTAGGCTAAATATTTTCGAGATCTCTGCATCCGAAATCAGGCTAGTAAATCAATAGTGTACTTTTACATTTTTATGCCTTGAACTTGAGACTTTGCGCACTTATGCAAAATCTGATATTCACGTTCCTAATGTACCTACAAACAATTGTGGTGTTCGGGTTTATTGTCTGATGTTCAAGTTTAGGATATTGTGGGCATTCTTCTGGGAGAGTTCCATAACATGATTGATTTCTTATACAAGCAGCCATCTGCAATTCTGCTGGTATTTTTCTTTTAATTGGAGTTAGAATTTGGTGGATGTGAACTTGTACTATCAAAGCTTGGTTCATTGTTTACTGCTAAAACTCTATGACACATACAGTTACTAGTTCCTGTTAATTCTGATAAGCTAGGCATATTCCTAGAGTCCAACTGAGCTTTTTTTCTGCGAGAGATGGCTGCAAAGACAGAATGCCTCATTCTTGTTTTTCTCGATTTCTTTATTTCTGAAGCTAGTTGTGTGTTGTTTGCGTGGTTCCTGATATTTCACTGCTTGATTATTCTTAAGATAGAATATCTCTTGATTCCATCTTGTCAACTTTGAGTGCAAAATTATCGATAATGAGTTTTGAAGAGGGTCCACAGCCAATTTATTTTCTTGCCTGTGGAATGATCCTCCTCACCCCATCTTTAATTAATTATTGCTTTTCCTTTTAGTTCTTATCTTCAATTTTCAATGATTTTTAGGTATATGGCCTATATTATGGATACAAATGAAGAAGAGAGGGTGAAGGTATTGCTTTATTTATTACTTAAATTGGTATATTACCTCTTTTTTTGGGCTGGGATTGCGGAGAAGCTCACGAGTGATTGTGTGTTTCTTGGTTGCCACTTCCTTTTCAGGGAATAACAGTTGAAGTAGGAAGAGAACCTTTTGAAATAGAGACGACGAGATTTACAATTCTTGGTGCCCCGGTAACCTTTTATCCTCATTCTTTCTCTGGTTTACCTTGTACACGGGAGGAACAGGTGTGAGTATTAAGTGACAAGTTTATGTGCACGAGAGGTGTTGTTTGCCCCATGGTTGCGAATATCTATAGAAAGTTTTCCTTAATCTAAAGTTGTGAGTCTCTATATCATATTAGTGTTTTTGGTACCATCTATTTTCTATCAATTAACATTGTTGGAAGAAACAGTGCTTTAGTAAGGGAATGTCCTAGTGGTGACTGAAGTCGCATGTTCTAATCCAACGGAGACAAAAACACTAGGTAGTTTCTTCCCATCTGTCCAAGCCTTAATGGATGAAATACACATTACATGTGTTGGTGGGAGGTAGCAGGTACCTCGTTTTATTAGCCTAGGTGTGTGCAAACTAGCACGAACACCATAATTATTTAAAAAATCTAGCACAATTAATGTTCCCATTTCTGTTGAAATTCCAATATCGACTGATTCCTGACGCTGCTTGAGTGATATTTCAGGGAACTGAAATTCAATTAGGTTTGGCTCTTGAAAGTCAAAATGCTACTTTATCAGTGAAGAGGAGGCTGGCATGTGAAGCAGTAAGTACTATGCACGGGTACTTGAAATCTTATCAATGTTAATCTATCTGCTAGAAATTACTCCCAAGTCAACTTGACAATTTCTTAGTCTTAGTTTGCCTTTTGCATCAGATGATTGTATATCTAACTTCTTTTTTTCTCTTTCAGACTCTATGCTGCTTGTCTGGAGACAATAATTTCCATGGAACAGCGAAAAAGCATCTGTTGTTCATCAAATGGAAGTATCTTGAAGCGAAGGTTTTTCTTCCTACCAAAATTGTTGATCTCTAGTTATGCTTAACTCTGTGATCTTGCATATGTCACATATTATCCAGTTAAACGTAGTGGCACAATATACCTCTAGATCCGTTTATACCAATTTTTTAATCAATTAGAGTATTTTATCAAGACGAACAAATCGATTTGTCCATACTAATATGCGAGACTGATAACTTTACTTTTTTTAGGTTAATAGTGAACATTCATTTGCCGAGGCAATTGTTTGATATGCTAAAAAGTTTTAGAGAGCATGAGAAGAACTCTAAGTGGACAGAAATTCGAGGATTTGAATCTATAACCAGCCAAGGTGACAAAGGTTTTAACTGAAATGAATTAGGAAATTTATAATTTGAAACAAGAGCCTGATGTTGGATCAAAACAGATCTATTCCAGTTGATGATGAATTGTTAGCAGAAACAGAATAATTTGCACATACTGCAGATGCTCGTGATCCCGAAAAATGCCACAATTTATCTAGTGTAAATATTTGTTGATCAATTTCTTTGTTTTTACATTGTTTAATGCATTCTTTTCTTTTTTATAATTCTTTTCTTTTTTTACCATGGGAAGACAAAGAAGTGGATGTATTGAGTTTGAATATTGTTAAGTGAATGACATTGTTTGAGTTTGGTAAGTTTGTTTATTATTACCTTTGAACTTATTTCTCTTGTGAATTTCATTTTGTTGTTTTAAAAGTGTTTGATTAAATATGTGGATCAAGGCGAATTTATGGCTAATTTTATTTGCCATGGCAAATGCCACTAAACCAAGTTTCCTTTACTGGCAATTGTTGTATATTTACCGGCAATTACAAAAGCCACAAAATATGCTTGATATTACATTTTCTAAGGTAGTTTTAATGGCAATAGTAATTGCCTCTGAATAAATGCCGCAAAAAGTAATTACTTTTAGTGGCAATAATATTGGTCTTTACCGGCAGTCCATATAAATGCCACTAAAGGCTTTAGCGACATTGGATGCAATGACATTTGATTAAATGCCGCTAAATGTTTTTGCGGCAATACTTATTGCCACTAAAGGCCTCTTTTGGTGTAGTGCAAGAAACATGATGTACCCAGATGTGGAAACTCTGTCAGAGATGTTCCAACCTCAATCTGCATCAGAGTATACATGCATTGAATATCTCAATGGGGGCTACATATAGGCCCAGCTGGATAGTTCCACACAAGTAACGGAGAACACGCTTTACAACTTTCCAATGAAGTTCTAATGATGCTTTCAGAAATTGGGATAACTTATTCATCGCATAGGCGATGTCTGGTCTAGTAAAAGACAGGTATTGAGGCATGCCCAAGACCCGATGATAGCGTGTTGTATTAGTAAGCTGGTGAGTGCCATCAGACAATGTATGTAGCTCAGATGCACTCATTGTGTGTGGACACTTTTGCAATCGGTCATTAGCTCCTCATTCACATAGTTTAATTGGATGAAAATTAAGTTGTCAGAGATGCGTATAACTTAAACACCAAGAAAATAGTGAAGATTTCCTAAGTCTTTCATAGAGAATTGAGAAGCAACTGAAGCGATAACTTGATCGACACGAAAAATGTTGCTTCCAGTGACAGTAATGTCGTTGACCTAGACAAGGACGAATATTGTCTCACCTAGACCTTGTCTGACAAGTAGTGAAGCATCTGATTTCGTCTGAAAAAAACTTGTGGATGAAAGATAACCTGTGAAGGAATTGTACCATGCCCGAGAGGCTTGTTTCAATCCATAGATTGTCATGCACAGCCGACATATGTGAGTTGGTTTATCATTATTAGTGAACCCTGGAGGTTGTGCCATGTACACCTTGTTAGTTTAATAAGGATTTTAAAGTCTGACAAAGCAAATAAGGAACGAGTCATGAAGAATCCGTCAAAGTGATGAACGAGTCATAAAGAATCAGTCGAAGTGTTTCCATAATTTATACGTCCTAAGTGAAGCAGGAATACTAGTAGAAACGGCGTGAATAAGCAAAAAATAAATTAATCATAGCCAAGTCGAGGAAGGAGTTCTAAACGAAGCAGGAATACTACGCGTGAGCTTCTAAGTTTCAAGAGGAAAAAGGAAGCAGAGCACAAGTAGGATTTCTAGTTGAAATAGGTTTTGGATTCAAGTCCAAATCTATAAATAGGGCAATAGTTTCTTCGGAGAAAGTTGCGCACTTACGTAGAGAGTTCATCAAAACGCTGTCAAAGAGTATTTGAGAGGGTTTTGTATATTACTTGGGGAGTGTTGCGAGTTTATGAGAAAAAGTTGTAAGATTGTAGTTAAGAGTTTTGATTACAATCGAGTGTTGTGTGTAGGATACGTCTAGCAAGTTTGAGAACCTTGAAAGACGTAGTTAGGAATCAGAGTTTATAATTACGTAGATTACATAATTATGTAATCGTTGTGTTGTTTGGAGTTGAGATAAATGATACAAAGTTGTGAACCAATTGTTATTTTACGAAATTATTTACTACAACTCGCAAACAGTAAGGAACAAGTATTCAGTACGTGTTCCTTTACAGAATTAAGGAGGTCATAATTCCAACACACCTCCTCTTTCAGGTTTTTCTAGAGAAACCATTGTTAACATCAAGCTGACAGAAGTGTCAATTATGGCGAAGTACCACTGAGAGGATATGTCACGACCCAAGCCAATATCCTGGACGTGGTCGGCACTCGAGAACCAGTCAAATCACAAGATAACAAGAAGATCAAGGCAAATCACACTATGATCTTGGAAGATTAAACTGCAATTCAAATCAAGCAATCGAAATCCAAACCAGACTCTGTTTCAAGGCAGAGGAAACAACGATGCAACCTGATCAAAGAAAAATCATTCTCAATCAAGGAAACGTTACAAATCCTTGATTGAAAGAAACTCCTTTGGGTTTTCGTGTTAGAGCAAAGATCACCGCACTACTCAACATATAAATAAGGCCCCAGGATCAACAGATAAAAGTGCGCAACTTCACTTGAACTTATATTGTAATATTCTTTCATCTTTCATAAAGCTTTGTACACGTTGAGTGAACAATTGAAAAAGAAAAAGAGAAGGACAGATACTGATTGTAAGTTATACAAGTAGAGGTTGTGTCAAAATAGGAACTCTGATTTGCACATCAGATTGGATTTAAAGATCAAACTCTCTGTACAACCGCAAATCCATTCAAGCTCTAAAGGAAACCCAAGGGGACTGGATGTAGGCACCACATCAGTGTTTCGAATCAGTATAAAGAATTCTGTGTTATTTACATTCTGCCTTTACACTTATTATATATTGTGTTATTAACTTGCAGGTGAGTCGACTGCTCCATACATGAAATCGACTGAAGGAATTTTCAATTCATCCCCCCCCTTAACTTTCAACATCGAACTCTAAAGAAATGATCAAGCATTGGGTCTTGTTGAATAAATATAGACGTATTGATAAATCACAAATCGATTTACTTCATTTGGAAACAATTATAATTAACAAGAGGAGTAGGAAAAATCATGGTATATAGAACAAATAGTAGTAGCATTCACGTCTTTGAATTACATGAAGGAAATAAGTTTCATCTCCTATTAGTAGTTCAGGTTATCTTCACCATTAATAGCGCTATTCCACCCGTAGATTCCAAAAAAGTAGCAACCAATGACACAAACAGTAACAGCAAGAGCAAGTGAATTTGCTAAAGTAGCATACGTACCAGTTACAAATGCAATTACAACTGCACCCATTGCCAAAAGTTCCAAAACACGTGCTAGACGATAATTCTTCCATAAAACGTCAACCAAGTCGATCTTAATTTCTTCATCAACGTCTACATCGCTCTCTGCCATGGTAAAGTAGAGGAATATAGCAGCAGCAGAGCATGTAAATGCCAGGACATCAGAAATAACAAATACACGGAATGCTGCTTTCTTAATTAGAATCGCCATCCCTTTATTAGGACCGTCATCGTTGTCTAAACCTCCTGGCAATGTAAAACCAGCTGCCAACGTGATTGTCATTATTAGAGTAGCTACAACAACTTGAATTTGAGTTGACTTCATAATTTTATCGATTTCTAATTTTTCTCTCTTAGTTTTGCGTTTGCCTTCATCATCATCCTTCCTCGTCTCATGTATCTTTGATATGCTATATTTTGTTTGACGTTTTACCTCGAAGTGACGACGCCGTTGTCCCAATCGTGCATTATTGCCGCGCAAATCGGCTACCAATTTCTCCTAAGTAATTCAAAAATCTTCTTTATTTTATAAACTCTGTGTCAAGTAAAAGGAAACATAGAGATTATTAAAATGTACGTACGTACCTTCCTCATTGTCCGAGTGCGAGATGATGCTATGTCAAGTGGAGTCTGATTTTGTTTGTTAAATGTCATCTTCTTTGCTCTAGGATTGTCTAATATTAATTCAGGAACATGGTTCCCATAGGCAGCAAGCAAATGGAGTGGAGTATTGCCCTCATTATCTGCCTTATCAACAAGGCTATTACAAAATCTCAACTTAAATAACGCCTGGACAAACCTTTCGTGATCGTTCAATAATATGGCAACATGAAGAACATTTTGGCCATTGCTATTAACCATATCCCAACAATCTGGGCAGTGTTTTAATAACTCATGCATCATCGATTTATGACCTTCACTAGCTGCAATGTGAAATGCCGTCGTCCAATCATTTTCACTGCCTGCCCGATCGTAGGCTAAGGATTTCTTCCACTTCAACATATCGGAAACGAGTTTTCTCAATCCTTGTTTAACAGCGTAGTGCAGTGAATTTCAACCACAATCATCAGGTTGTTCGCATAAAGGTTTATTCCATTCCCATAGTTCTCTCGCGCATTCTGGTTATATAAATATGTCAAATATTACAATTATCATGATATTTTTTCGTTCAACAAGAGCTTATGCATGTGACTTTCTAAAGCTGAAAATGAAGTTTCAACAGGATGGGAGTAAATATAGCTAATGTTAACGGGTGAGGGGTAAATGTAACTTTAAAGTATTATTGTAAAGGTATATTTGTTGAAAAGTATAACAACTGAAAAATAGTATTGACTTATTTTCAATAATAGAGAAGCAAATATAACTTCTTCTTTTTTGTATTATATCGCATATTTGAAAAAGTAATATTTTGTAATTAGATTTGGATGTAAACGATGTTTAACATGTATGACCAAGTCACCTATGTGTTATACATTTTTCACAAGTATTTATATTTATAATTGACTTAACAAATATCTAAAGGTATTATAAATATTTTTATGAAAAAAAAAGTTACTGTATAAGAATAACCATTTGTATTTTGTAGATGATGTTATTATATTTACAAGCCACACAAGAAAATCCTTAAAGAAGATGATGATGAGAACTCTAAGAGCTTATGAAGATGTTTCTGGCCAACAAATTAACAAACACAAAAGCTCCATTATTCATCACTCTAAAGCCAGTTTAAAAAGGACCAACAAAGCTAAACTTATTACTGGCATGAAGAAAGAGTCCTTCCCCATAAACTATCTTGGTTTTCCTCTATATACGAGAAAGAAAATAACTTCTCATAAAACATGTTCTTCCAGCCATGTCATACCACCTCTTGGTTGTTATGCAACCTCCAGAAACAATCTATAATATCATTGAAAAAGCTTTGAATAGATTTTTTTGGAATGGTTCAGATAGTACTAAAAGACATCATTGGGTTTCTTGGAACAACCTCTCCTTCCCATTCATAGAGGTGGAGCTAACTTAGCGACATTTGTAAAGCTTTCTGTGTTAAACAATGGTGGAGATTTAGGACTGTAAATTCTCTTTGGACTTTGTTTATGAAGGCCAAGTATTGTGCTAAGTTCCACCCTGTGATCATGAATAGTACCAAGGCTCACTCTCGCAACTAAAAAAATCTATGCTCCATAAATTCAATATCTCCTAGAAAATAGGAAGAAGACAAATCTCATTTGGTATGATATAGTTGGAGTGAATTAGGTGCACTTTACAAATTCTTACCTGAAGGATCTAAGCCTAGCAGAATTGGTATCAAAGATATGTTTCATGATCATAACCGGAATTGGAATTCATGTGGAGAAGTTTCAGATGCTATTAAAAACCGTATCATTAGCCTTCATATATGTCAACTTAAAGAGGAAGATGACCTTCCTATTTGGAAACTCACCACTTCAAAATCCTTTAATGTTGCAGTGTCTGGAACTTCTTCAGATCTACTAGACAGGAAAGATAACCCTTGACCAAAATATGGCTCAAAGAGGTTTCTTTTAAAGTTTCCTTTTCGGATTCAACAATCAGAAGACATGCACTGATCATGTTTTCTATAATGTTACACTGGTAAAGGCTTTATGGAATCACTATTGCTCCACCTTTGGAATTAGAAGAAATGCTAACTCCCTGATATCTCTCTTATCCAATTGGTGGAGTCATCACTTTTGTAATAGCATTACAACTATTATTATTAAAATCATCCCAAACCATATTATTTGGGAAGAGCAGATGCAACAATGTGTATAGTAGCAAGACATTGTTTCTCCCTAAAAAAATGCATCTAATTTGTCAGAATGTTTTGTTGTCTGTGAAGCAGCAGTTCAGAAAAGTCTCTCCTAGAATGATTTTGTTGGCTACAGATAAGAAAATTGTGAATAAAGTCTGTAAACTTGTCTCCTGGACACCGCCCATCACTCGTGTCTATAAGCTCAATAGTAATGGAAGCGGATAAATGTGGTTTTGGAGGCATAGTCATAAATTGGGGAGGCAAACTCATTATAGCATTCTTTGTACAATTTATGGGGCAGAGACAAAGGCACTATTATATGGCATTCATTGGTGCAAGCTTAATGGAGTTTCTCGACCTCAACTGGAATAATGCTACTATCTTGCATTAAAGACGTCTCTTGGTATATATTTGAATTTCCCCTGTAAATTTAAACTTCATGCCAATAGCAAGATGTTGATATTAAACTACATAATTATGGACATGTCTATAACATTCTAATCTTTTTGGAGAGGTTAGACATCATATCTCTCTTGCTCATGTATTTTGTTATGTCCTCCTAATTTATTCAATATACAAGGTAGGGCTCATGCCTAACCCCCCCCACCCTAAAGATGGCTTTTGATTAAAAAAATAATATTGTCTTTTTCTTTCTAACATATATACACAAATTTTATCAGGATTTGACTAACACCGATTACTTTTCAGCTTGATCTCTTCATATAACATATTACATATTCACGAGTCCGGAGCCTAAACGGCAAAAAAAATTGCCAAAAATTTCAAAAGGGTACATCAACTTTTTTTAATCAAAAGAGAAAAATTGCTCCTCACATAGCGATTTTTTTCTGACACCGTTACTCCGTTAAACAAAAAATCGAAAATCACTCCAAAGTAGCGACTTTAGAAAAAATAATTCTTAAAAATCGCTGCCAAATTTCAGTAAAAAAAAATTTTTTAAAAGGCAATGATTTCAGTAAAAAAATAAAAGAAAAATTTACTGAAATTGAGATTTTTTTTTTTACTAAAATGGCTACCTTTGGAGAGATATTTTAATTTTTTTTTATAAAAACGCTGTCATAGCAGCGATTTTATTTTATTTTTTTAAAAATCGTTGCCTCTTCTTAATTTTTCTAACGGCTTCAGAAGAAAATCACATATTCACACCCTTGTTCTTGTAGGAAATTCAAGTTATTGCTAAATTTGGAAATGGGTTGACTTTGTAAATTCAAAATCTTGGGGAATTCTAACACAAAACTCATACAGCAAATATATATGGGACTTAAATTCTTTAAGGACAAATAACGTACTGACCTGTGTGTTCTTGAATTACGGCTGCATGTAGAGGTGTTCGATTGAGTGGACCTGTAACATAAGTTGGTTCTTTGCAAACGTTCAAGATTTCAATCAAAGCATCATGAAAACCAGACTCTGCGGCCAGATAAAGTGGTGTCTCCCCAACCTTATTGGCTGGGAAGTCGTGTTCAGGATTTCGTAATAAATCCATCAAACTCCTGACAATGTCAACGTGTCCACTTCTCACGGCCGTATCTCCAATGTCATCCGTCATCCTCACAAGTGTCTCCACTCCTTCAAAGCTAAGTAGTTTTCTCACCACTTCACTTTGTCCTAAATCAGCTGCAATGTGAAGCGCAGTTTCATTTTTCATATTCTTATAACATAATAATGCTGTGCTAATCTGAAGGACTTTTCCCACGAAATTCTGTTGGCCAAAGAGAGCTGCCACATGGAGGATTGTGTTTCCGTTTGGAGTGACTTGGTATCCATTTTCCACTCTTCTCAGATGATCAGCAAGTGAAAAAATTTTATATACCATTTTGCCTTTCATTGCAGCATTGTACATGTCTGGATCCATAATGTGTGATCCAACTGCATCACAAAAATCTTTCCTTATTTCTTAAACTTTGTGCTCAGTCAAACATTATCACATAAATTGAGATAGAGAAAATATCTAATTAAGTCAAAAGCATTGTTATAATATATATTTATGTAATTTTTAAAAATTTATATGTACTCATTAATTAATACGATTAGGTACATGTGCAAAAGCGCGTATCTAGATACTACTCAAGTTTTTTTCTCTCAAGTGATATTTCTTATGAACGATTTCAATTTTTTTATTTAGTTTATTTTTCTCTCCGATCTGAATCAAGAAAGGGAATTGCAAAAGTAAAGTCAAGTATTTACCAACCAATAACTCAAACTTAAAATTCAAAGGGGAAAACTCCCTCTGTTTCAATTAATCTTTCTTATATTCTTCTTAGTCCATTTAAAAGGAAATTTTTTTTTGACATCTTTATAATCAATTTTTTTTTACTCGATACGTTTAAAATTATAAATTAAAGAATATTTATTCTACACATCTTTAATTTAAAACCACCAGATTCAAAAATAATACCCATTTGATCATGAATATTATTCACTTTATTCCAAAATCCTTGTTTGGCCATTTTGAAAACACCTACTAACTTTTTACGAGAGAAGGCCCAAAAAAGTCCCTCATCTTTGGGTTAAGACTCAAAGTCATTCTTGAGTTTTCACATGGAGCACTAATAGTCCTTCATTTTTGCAATATTGGTGCACTTTTGGTCCTCCCCTAAACTTTTGCCTGTTTTTTAACATTAATTTTGTTCATAATTTTATGTAAGGAATGTCCCATCGTCTTTTTATAGAAATAATAACTCTATGTGAGAGAAGGTGAGAAGAAGAACATTTTGTTCTATTCATTATAAATATTAATGCAGTTAAACTAAGAACATTTTAACATATGACATTGCAAGAAAAGAAAAATTTATACTATTGTACGTGAAATCGACGTGATGAACCTCTCGACTTTACCTGCAATACAATTTCTACTAAACAAAATAAGGTATTTTTCTTCTCAAAATCTCTCACAGAAAGTTATTATTTCTACTAAATATATAAAATGACGATTAAACATTCTATACATAAATTATGAATAAAATCAATGTTAAAAAATAGGCAATTTTTTGAAGGAGGACCAAATTAAAAGTGCACCAATATTGCAAGCATGAGGGACTATTAATGCTCCATGTGAAAACTCAAGGATGACTTTAAGTCTTAACCCAAAGATGAGGGACTATTTTGGGCCTTTTCTCAACTTTTTACTATCATTTTATTTTGGGAAAATGCATAAGTACCCCCCCAGCCTATGCCCGAAATCCCAGAGACACACCTAACCTTTACTAAGGTCCTATTACCCCCCCAAACTTATTTTTTAATTAATTTTCTACCCCTTTTGGTCCTACGTGGCACTATTTTGAAAATTTTGTCAACACGTGCTGGGCCCACAAGAATAGTGCCACGTAGGACCAAA
>JAJOOE010003552.1:0-17714 GCA_036250405.1 Solanum raphanifolium
GAGGCGAGACGGTCAATCTAAGGCTTGGGCAAAAAGGGCAAAGAATTCAGGTAACTTTCAAGGCTCTTACTCTAAGGGGTCTGGAAGGCCAACACTTGTAGGCCAACACTTGCAGCCAAGTTAATTCAATCTACTATGCCCGCCTCTACAGGTAACTACTCAGGAACTCCATCTCATAATTTTCAAGATAGTTAGAGTGTCGTGCCTTCGATGGGCAGCAGACCATCTTTTGATCGTACTTGCTACAACTGTGGTGAACCTAGGCATATGAGGAGAGATTGTCCACACCCACGTGTATTAGATTCCGCGCAGCAGCAACAGTCTAGAGCAGTGATACCCGAGGGGAACGGTAATAATGGTAGAGGACGTCACAAGGTGGGCGAGGAGGTAATTAGCGAAGCCGTGGAGGTAGAGGAAGTGGTAATGGTAATGAAGGTAGGGGTAATGCGCAACCAGGCAGGGAAATAGCTCGACAAGATGATAGGGCTCAATGTTATGCTTTTTTGGGCAAGAATGAGGCGGAGGCATCTGACGCGGGATCACATGTACTATTCTTGTCTATGACCGGATGGCTAATGTGCTGTTTGATTCGAGTTCTACTTATTCATATGTATCTCTGAGATTTGCCTCTGATTTTGAGATGAAATGTGATATTCTTGACGACCCTATTTGTGTTTCTACCCCAGTTGGAGAGTCAGTCATAGTTACCCATGTCTATCGTGTTTGTCCTATTGTGTTTATGGGTTTTTAGACTTGGGCTGATTTGGTGATTTTGGATATGATTGACTTTGACATAATCTTAGGCATGACTTGGTTGTCCCCCTATTATGCCGTGCTTAATTGTAATACTAAGTCTGTAACTCTAGAAATTCCGAAAAGGGAAAATTTAGAGTGGGAAGGGGTGTACAAGCCTAAGCAAGCTAAGATTATATCCTCCATTCGAGCTAGTAAATTAGTAGAGCAGCGTTGTTTGGCTTATTTGGCTCATGTTAGGGATGTTGAGATTGAGGCTCCATCCATTGCGTCTATTCCTGTGGTATCTGAATTTAGTAGAATGTTTCCTAATGACTTGCCTGGTATGCCTCCGAATAGAGATATGGATTTTTACATTGATTTAGAGCCTGGTACTCGTCCCATTTCTATCCCTCAATATCGCATGGCTCCGACAGAATTAAGAGAGCTTAAGGCTTAAATCCAAGAGCTCTTTGATAAGGGATTTATTCGCCCTAGTGCTTCCCCATGGGGTGCTCCAGTTTTGTTTGTTAAGAAGAAAGATGGTAGTATGAGAATGTGTATAGATTACCGGCAATTAAATAGAGTCACTATTCGGAATAGGTACCCCTTGCCTAGAATATATGATCTATTTAACCAATTTCAAGGTGCAGCGGTTTTCTCTAAGATTGATCTAAGAGTCGGTTACCATCAAATGAAAATTAGGCATGAGGATGTCCCCAATACGGCGTTTAGAACTCGCTATAGGCACTATGAGTTTTTGGTTATGTCTTTTGGTTTGACCAATGCGCCTGCAACTTTCATGAGTTTGATGAATGGTGTGTTCAAACCATTTCTTGATTCATTCGTTATAGTTTTTATTGATGATATTTTGGTTTATTCAAAAAGTGAGGAAGAGCATGCCAACCATCTTCGTAGTGTTTTGGGCCTTCTTGGGAAGCAAAAGCTTTATGCTAAATTTTCCAAGTGTGAATTTTGGTTGAAATCGGTTGTATTTTTTGGGCATGTAGTTTTGAAAGAAGGGGTAATGGTAGATCCTCGAAAGATTGATGCGGTTAAGAATTGGGTCCGACCAAGTTCGGTGACAGAAGTTAGGAGTTTTGTGGGGCTCGCTAGCTATTATCGTCAGTTTGTGAAAAATGTTGCTTTTATTGCCACTCACTTATCTAATTTGACCAAAAAGGAGATACCATTTGAATGGATTGAAAAACTCAAGACTCTCTTGACCACCGCTCCCATTCTATCATTATCGGTGAAAAGTGAAGACTTTATTATTTATTGTGATGCTTCACATTCTGGTTTGGGTGTTGTGTTAATGCAGGATAAGAAGTTACAGCTTATGATTCACGTTAATTGAAGGTGCATGAGAGGAATAATCCAACGCATGATTCAGAGTTGGCGGCGGTAATATTTGCTCTTAAGATCTGGCGGCATTACCTTTATGGTGTTAAGTGTGAAGTGTTTACTGATCATTGTAATTTGCAGCATGTGTTCACTCAAAAGGATCTGAATTTGAGACAGCGAAGATGGATGGAGTTACTCAAAGATTATGATGTGACCATTCAATACCATCCGGGTAATGCTAATGTTGTGGCAGACGCTTTGAGTTGAAAAGCGGTAAGTATGGGTAGCTTAGCTTACTTGAGTGTAACCAAGCGACCTTTGGCCAAAGAAATTTAGACCTTAGAATCTAAGTTCATGCAGTTGGGCATCTCTGAAAAAGGCGGGGTGTTAGATAACATTGAAGTTAAGGCCACGTTCATTGAGGAGATTAAGGCCAAACAATTTAAGGATGAAAATTTGAACAAACTCAAGGAGAAGATGGCGAATGATAAGGCACAAGAGACCACTCTTGATGCGGATGGTGTACTCAGTGTTAAGGGGAGGATTTGCGTTCCTCGAGTTGATGACTTGATTTAAAAATTATTGGCAGAATCTCATGGTTCGCGATATTCTATTCATTCGGGTATGACCAAGATGTATAGAGTTCTGAAACAAATTTATTAGTGGTCGGGCATGAAGAAAGACATAGCGGAGTTTGTGGCGAAGTGTCAAAATTGCCAACAAGTGAAATATGAGCATCAAATGCCTACAAGTTTACTTCAAAAAATGCCAATTCCGGAATGGAAGTGGGAAAGAATAGCTATAGATTTTATGGATGATCTTACCAAGACTTTGGAGAAGTTTGATTCTATTTGGGTAGTGATTGATAGATTGACTAAGTCAGTCAATTTCATTCCGGTAAGAACAATTTATAACGCTGAACAATTGGCTAAGGTGTATGTGAAAAAGATAGTGAGGTTGCACGGGGTGCCCCTTTCATTCATCTCAGATCGTGGTACCCAATTCACTTCCAAGTTTTGGAGGAAATTGCATGATGAATTGGGCACACAACTCACTTTTAGTACAACCTTTCATCCACAGACGGATGAACAATCGGAGAGGACTATTTAAGTATTAGAAGACATGTTGAGGGCATGTGTGATTGATTTTGGAAGGCATTGGGATAAATTCATACCTTTGTGTGAGTTCTGCTATAATAATAGTTATCACTCCAGCATTGATATGGCACCATTTGAGGCATTATATGGAAGGGATGTAGAGTCACCCATAGGTTGGTTCAAGACTGGAGATGTGAAACCTTTAGGGGTTGATTTAGTGAATGATGATCAAGATAAGGTGATGAGTATTCAAGCTAAACTTCTAGCAGCCCAGAGTAGACAGAAGAAGTATGCGGATCATAAGGTAAGAGACATGAAATTTTAGACTGCTAAGAACGTTCTTATTAAGGTATCACCCATAAAAGGGGTGATGAGATTTGGTAAGAAGGGCAAGTTAAGTCTGCGATATATTGGTCCCTTTGAGGTTCTTGAATATGTAGGGCCGGTGGCATATAGATTAGCTCTACCCTTAATCTATTCGGTGTTCATCCGGTATTCATGTGTCTATGTTGAAGAGATATCATAGTGACGGAGATTATATCATTAAGTGGGACTCAATTGTGCTAGACAAAGACCTCCAATATAAGGAGGAATCGATTGCTATTATTGATCGTGATGTGTGTCAGTTGAGGACCAAGGAGATTAAGTCCGTGAAAGTTCAATGGAAGCATCGTCCAGTTGAGGAAGGTACTTGGGAAATTAAAAGGGACATGCGAGACAAGTATCCCCAATTGTTCGTCGAATCAGGTACTACTTCATTCTTTTCTTAGCCTACTTTTCCTAAGTTTTGTCACTCGAGAACGAGTGATAGGTAAATTGGTATCTATTGTAACGACCGGGTTCCGTCGTTACAAAAATGCGAACGGGGGAAAATTTGGGGCCGAAAAAACTTTTTCGTAGTATTTGATTTTCCCAACCTTGTCTAGATTTGGACGAAATTGGAGTCCTAGAGGTGTGGGAAAATCTGGTAACAATCGGGCAAGTTTTTATTTTATTTTGATTAAATGAGTAGTTAGATAACGCGTTAAGGAAACCGTACGACTTTACAGAACTGAATTCGGGCGAGTAGAACTTCTGGAATCGATCTTAGCGCAAAGGGTATTTTCTGATTGACATGGGTTAGAAGTGTGTTGTGAAAGAGGAATTTTGGAATTATTTAAATAGCTCTCTGGTTTCGTTTGTGCCGCCTTGGTGGGAGGTTGGTCGCTATGGCGGGGCCGCTACAACGGGATATGGGGTGTTGTGGTGGGTACAATGAGACTTTAAATTGTAGGTGAAAGATGGATAACTTACTAGTTCAAGAATGCCGCTCTGGCAGGAATTTGGGTCGCTCTAGTGCCACCGCTACAACGGGGTGAGGGATGTTGTGGCGAGCCAGATGTGACTTAATGTCGTTAATAAACCCCTAAAACAACCTTATTTGGCACTTTTTGACTTTTAGAGCTATGGAACGACCCCTAGGTGACTCATACTCATTTTTCACCATTCTTGAGGCTAAATGTAAGTTTTTCACTCCCTGAATCCATTTCTCGATCCGTAGAACGTAATAGAATGGGTGAATATTGTTGGGGGAGGGTTTTGTTATAGATTCTATGGTGGAAACAACCCTAAATTAGATAATTGGGATCATAGGTTGATCTAAGGTTCATAGAATTGTTAGTAATTCGGGTAATTAGTGATTGTTTATTGATTCTCGTATTATATTAATTGTTTGTAGACCAAGAACAAGCGGAACGAATTTGGAAAGGGAAGGATCAAGTTTCTTAGGGTTTCAAGCTTGTTTCGAGGTAGGTGATGGTTGTGATTCTATGTTTGTGTGATGTATACTTGTTCTTGCTTCACTATGATACTTGTGTATGTATGAATGTTGCAATGTTAATCACACTTATTGTAAATGAGATAGATGAATATCATTGCCATGAATTCATGACTTAGATGTATGATCTTGATTATGTACTTGTGTTTGTGATTGTGGTGTGTGAATGGGATCGGATTGCCACGTTTCGGCATAACTAACTTGGATCGGATTGCCACGTTCCGGCATAAATATGGGATCGAATTGCCACGTTTCGGCATGCTAACTGTTTGAGTTTGGGTTCCATGAGAGGACCAATGATGTGATGATAAATGTGAAATGCGTTGTTGATTCTTCATGTTGATGATGATGTATATGTTGATATATATATATATATATATATGCATGTGATTATAATGTTGTTTGACTTGCTTATGTTGCACTAGTGGGATAGTTGCGTGATCTTACCAGTACATTGTGGTTTTGTACTGATTCTGTACTTGCTCTTATTTTTGTTGAGTACAGGGCATCTTCACGCGACTATATTGACAGACCTCGCTTAGAAGATCAGTGATCGTCGCTTCGAATTCAAGGGTGAGCCAATTCTTCCGAGCTGCCATGGGATTCTCTTTCGTCTATGTCCATCATTTCCGGACTTAGATATTTGTTCTAGTTAGTTGATTAGTTCATTAGTTGGGGATGTATCCATTCTTGTTTAGACTTGGATATTTTGTTTAGATGTTTTGGTACATTGACTTTCAGATTCTAGGTTGTTTGTTCCGCATTTGTTTAGTTAATTAACTTGCTTCCGTAACTTAATTGTCTTAGTTTTATTTTAGTTGCTTAGTTTGGGTTGTAGTAGTGGTTCTCCCACCGAAGTGTTAGTGTGGGTGCCAATACCGACGGTCTGGATCGTGACACATTCATTACTAGTGATCTGAATATTATATCAAATTTCAATGTCAAACACTTTAGTAATGCTCACAAGTGGATTTCAGCCAATATTCCACACTTTATTATATTATCATGTGTTAAAGTAATTTATGATTGTCATTACCCCACAAATCAAGCAGTAGTTGAGTAATTTATGATTGTCATTACCCCACAAATCAAGCAGTAGTTGAGTAATTTATGATATGTCTTTTTTTTTCTTTTTTTTTGTATATTTTGAATATAGCCTGGACCATATTCTGACACTTTTCATACTCGTTATGTTTGAGAGGCTTTACATACACCATACTCATGCCTTCTTTTATTCTACTCTTATAGAAAAGTGAGTTAACTTTATGGTATCAACAACTCGCTTGGTGTTACTTTTTATTTGTAGGTGATATTTTGTCATTTAATGATGGTTGTTAGTATATATATATTTTTGTTTATTCCACTGTAATGACCCGGTAGGTTATTTTTGAGAATTTTAAACTATTCGTTTAACTTGAGTTAATTAATTGATGGATAATTGTAGATAAATGACTTAATCGATAGTTAATGGGCTAAAGTGATAATTTATTTAAGCCTATATTTAATAAAATAAGTGAGTTAAATTTATCACTTTTAGTACATAATTAATTGAGAAAAGAAGTAAAAACGGAAATAAGGAACGGACAAGGGTTCGGCATCGCAAGTTGCGAACTGCAGGTGAGATTTCAAATTGGAACTCTTTGGACACGTAATGAATTGTTAATTCATGAAGCAATTAATATGTTTTCACGGGGAGGATAAGGAGTAGCATATTGATTTTAGAAGCTATTGCTGCTTTCAATTAATGTTGCTGCACGTGGGTTCTTTGAATTTGGGGGACAAGTTTTAGTGGGTAATTGTATTAGGTAATTATTGAAATGATTATAAGGTAGTCATAAGGTGATAGTTGGTAGATGATAGTGGGGTGATTGACTCATATTGAAAATATTGCAAATCTTTCATATAAGTTTGAATGATGTTACTGTTCTTTAATTGATATACATGTTAGTCCGTAGGTTGATTTTAGTGTTTCTCCAGATTCTTTATTATTATTATTATTATTATTATTATTATATTATTATTATTATTATAATTCGAATTTCACTATATTAAGATAAGAAAGTAATTATTGGTGTATTATATCATACGAGAATTATTAGAGTTGATATTGGAAAAATTGGGACTTAACCCTAGGCTTGAAACTTAGGAACTTGATTTTTGGCTTGGGTGGGTATTCGGGTCAAGGTTAAACATATAGCAATATGGGTGTTGTATCGCAACAGCAAATTCGATATTAAATAGTCTAGGGAGGTAATAGGTCCTCATGAAAGTTTAGTATCGCAACAGCAAATTCGACCAAAGTTGGGGTATTTTTCAGATCATTATTCCTTTACTTTTTAACTCTTTTTAATTCTTTCTCCGTTTACTTATACTTATCAGAGTTGGATTTGACACATTTATTAAGAAAATAATGATTGATATGACTATTTTACCAGTCTATCCCTAATAATTGATATTTATTATTAACTCTTGAAAAATAATTTGAGGAATAAGTAACTAATATTAGGTATAAAACATAAAAAAACACTATCTTTTCTTGATATTAACTATCGAAATTTGAACCCTTCATTTTATTTATGAAAGATCGAACACTCATCAAATCGTTGACCTGAACTCGAAATTATAGAACTATAACAAATCCTATTTGAATCAATTGAATTATAATTTAACAAATAATATTTAAATTAATTGAATTATAATTCAACAAACTTTATTTAAATTAATCCAATTATAATTATTTTTATTACTATATCATTTTCCATAATCCTCTAGTATTCTGTAAAAGCTTATGATGTAGCCTTGTATGACTTTTATGATTATTCATAGTGTTGGTCCGCTCGATCCCACCAAGAATTTAGGGCGTGACATATTTTTAGCTAAAATGCGATGTTTGGAGATTTATATATTTATTGAATTTAACTCGAGATTACTTATAGAAAGCTAATAGGCGAAATGATCTGATGGACCCCTATACTTGTATGTGTTTTTATTATTGACTCTTCTACTTAACCATTTATCAATTGAACCAGTAAACTCATTAAAACATAATATATCAAACCCTTCTAATCATTGACCATGCTTATGTGGCATTAAAATGAATGAATTGGAGAAAAAGTGTAACCATACGCATGTAAAGGCAAGTGAAGAACATATTTAAATTTTAAAATTATAAAATAATATTAATTTTTTTTTATAAAAGTTCTTCTTCCCCTCACCTCACCTTCTTTAGTCATCCCCCACCCCCACCCCAAACCTTCCTTTTCAACCCACCCGCCACCCCAATCCCCCTTTTTCAGCCATCTCAAACCCCATATCCGTCCCAACCCTCTTTCAGGCTTCAGCTATCCCCCCACTCCATCTTTGCCTCAACTCCCATTTTCAGTCACCCCCAACCAATTAGTAGACTCAATTCTTCTTCTTTTTTCATTTTTGAAATTTCAATTTTAGTTTCACCAAATACCACCATTATAGAGTAAAATTTTCAAATACAAAAGACTCACAAAGGAAGGAAAAGAAAAGGAAATAAAGGAAGATTAATTTAGATCTAATTTAAGATTCAAGACTTTCTTTTTCGATGTCCCTCTTTTTTTGTATGAAGACAAGTTTAAATGGAAGAAAAAAAAGACTATGAGAGTGTAGGTGGTGGTGGTGATTGGGGTTGCTGGTCGGAGAGGTGGACAGAAGTTGGAGGAAGGTGAGAGAAATAAGAATTTACTTTAATGAATTATTTTACCTTTTATTTAATATTTTGATTAATAATTTATAAAAATTGTTAATAAAGATAACTATGATGTGTTATTAATTTATGTGACATGGATTTGACATGTCATCTATTTAAGGGGAATGGACTACACACATGATAGAAAGGGTTTAAAAATCATCTTTTGATTGAGTTTAAGGGTTAATTTGGTAAAGAGTTAAGTAGAAGGATCCACAATACAAACAAATACAAGTATAGGGGTTCATTAGATCATACTTTACTATTATATAGAAGCGGCTAGAAACATATAATTAATTGTCGGTCAATATTTTGACAAAGATAGTAATATACATTATTTGAAATGACTTAAAAAGTACTATAAATCACAATAATTAATAACTTAATTTATTTTAAAGGCATATAAAATATTTAAATGATTCTCAAAATTTTATAAGTTCCACATTAATTGGGCTAGAGGGAGTAACATATATTATTTGAAAATGCATAAAAAATACCATCCTAATTTATATGACACTTTCTTTTACCTTGTCTAAAAAACTAGATATGAAATGTCCGTGCTATGCACGGGCCCAACGTGTATAATTTTAAAAGAACAATTACGACTTTTTTCTTTTATAGTTTGATTATCACAGACAAATATTGTTGCTATACAATAAAAGGGGATAATCTATAATAATATTGTCAAACTATTTTTATAAATACATAAAAAAAATTCGAAGTACAAATGTCATGATAAGTATGTCATTAGAATTTCTCTTATGCTCAATTACGGTACTCCCGGCCGGTAGAATTTGAGATTAAGGAGAGGGAGCTACACGAGCACTTGCAAGAGAGCGAGCTGCAAATCATAATAAGCTCTATTATAAAGTCATACTCAACAATCATAAGATAACATTCATTTTCTGAAATGACTGTGATATCTCATGATGAAATTTGGGTAGGTAGAAACTAAACTATATATTTTTTTTGTATATGTATACTGAAATTTTCTACTTCATAAAAAAATATGACTTCCTCGAAGGAATAATATTTCTCTAAATGGATGTGTAATGATTATGCAATCACCGGTATTCATAAGTGTGTTGTCATAATAGCAAAAATTACAGGCTTTCACTAATTTGTTAAGATCTATAAGAAGAACAATTGTTCTAGGCTTAATCATGTTTAATAATTGTGTCTGAATCGTATACATGTTCTATCGATAAAGTCTTTCGTCATGCTTATATATGCCTAAACAATATACATAATAGGAAGTACGTACTTGTATAGTCTTTGTGAGTATTGTCCCAATTTATTTGTATATTACATGTGTTCACAGTTGAAATTGAAGTAGGAACAAATTTGAGCCGATTTTTTTCTTTTTGCATTGCTCTGTATGTCATTGTTATGAAAATCCTTAAGAGAATAAAGAAGTGATGTGGTTTGTCAGTCTCCTCTGTTTGCTTTGGCAGTGAAAATTTAGAATAAGAATAATCTGAAAACTAATGTGTTTAACAACTTCACATGAAATAAACAAACGTACATTATTTGTAAAAAAAACATACAATGATACATACAAATGCATTAAACATTATCCGCCGTCCACTAAATGTCTCAAAACTCTGCTATTTATTTATTCTAAATTAAACATATAGGACATTCATACAAAGGACGGTTAGATATTTAAATGACTAATTAACTCTTTTAGGTCTTCCTACGTTAAAGACATTTGTTCTCACGCCACAACTGTTTATATTTATTTGTTTTAGACTTATAATTTTTTAACTTATAATAATATATTAATAATAAGAACAATCCTAAACATATTCCTTAATACTATGATATTAAATAGATATATTTCTCGATAGATTTGCACGATTATGTTAAAGTAACAATAGTGATTTTCTAAAGAAAAATTAGAAATTAGCCATTTCACTGAAAATAAATAATTTAGTAAGAACGAAATGTAAAAGAGATAAAAAGGAGAGAAAAGAAAAAGGTTGGGAGAGTTGAGAAAACTTAGGTTGGGAGTGAAATGAGGATACACATCTTTTTCTTATGAATATCATTAAAAAACATATTATTGTTAAAAACAGTAGAAAAGAGGAATATGATATGCCTCAACAACTAGATCTTCTTAATAAATGGACTATTCCTAAAATTCAGCGCAAGGTTATATACCAAATGGGTACTTTTAAAAAAAATGAGATATAAACAAATTGTTAAAATCACAGAAGAAACTATTACTGTGAATTCTAATCATGGTACTTTTAGATTATTGTCTGAAAGTGATTTTCCCCTTACAGAGAAAATTATAGATTTATGCATATTGGTTTGGTTCAAGTTGTTTTAAGCCCCTCACTCTAAGAGGCTTACCAGAGAGCTTTATAGCAGCTCTGAGGGATGGTAGAAATCATAATTGAAAAAAATTCCTTATAGGGACAGTTCAAACCAGTTTGGCCTATGGCCCTGTTTATTTTAATGTCTATCATAATTTGCAAATTTATGAGAATTCGCTAAATACTTTAATATTAAGTATAAAATTGCATGGTTATGATTATTTGACTGGTACAGAGGTTATATGTATTTGTTATAGAATTTACTATAAGCCATTATATACTTTAAATCCTATGTGTAAAATTATGAATTTTAAAAATGAAACAATTTTGATAGAAACAAATTTTAGTAAGTTTAAAGTTATAACTAGAAGGCCTATTAAATGGATGAAATTGATTTTCCTAAGGAGTGGGTGATCGAAGAGGCAATCCCATCCAAAAATAATATAAATCATGATATTTCTGATATTGAGCAAACTCCTGATGGGACAGTGAGAATCAAATTCACAACCAAAATTTATTAATGAGTTATGCTAATAATATAGGTTTTCCTTCAAGAATGCTTAGATCTAACTCATCTTATATATCTCCTGTTGATTATATTGTTGATATGCCTTCTAGAGCGTCGACTTCTCAGATTAGAGATAATTCTAGAGTATCCACTTCTTATATGAAAGAAGGACAAAGAGTTGATAATATCAAGATTGAAAATCATATAGTTACTCCTGATATGGACCCTACTTTGTCTGAAATGGACTTTTCAAATGATTTATATGGGATAGATCAGAACTTATTGATTTTAGACTGGGGTCGCCGGTAAGAAGAAAATTTCAAATGATTTTTCCAGTCCAAATGGGAATCATTTAGAAAATGATTTTTCAAAATTTTTGATAACAATCAACAAACATTCTTCCAAGAAGAATTTTATAATGATCTTTCTAAAGCAAATAAAGCTATTGCTTTTGTACCATGATTTATGACGAAATATGTTTATAACTATATTTTTATGTTAGAACAAGATTATAAATTATCTGATGGTACAATTACCAAATCTCTACTACCTTCTCAACAATCTTTTCAAATTGAAAAAGATAATAGGACTGTATATTTTACTGCATTTGCAGAGTTGTTTGATGATAATGACACTGCTCTTATTACTTCTAAGCATGTTAAAACTTTAATACGACAAAATAATTACACAAATATTTATGTGGGCATTTTAGGAGAGCATATTCTTTCTTTACATGATAAAATTAGTCATTTATGTTCTGAATTAGAAAAGTCTAAAATTCATGATAAAGAAAAGGAGAAGGCTACTCCTACTATTCAACCCTCTCCAAAAATTAAGGACTTTAAATTATCAAAACTTGATAATATTGAAAGATTGCTTCAAGAAAGGTTTCAGGGGTTAAATATTAATCCCCTCCAACTAAGTGAAAGTGATATCACTGATAGAAATAATATTCCAGATGGAATTAATAATATCTCGGAGAAACATGCTAGAAAATCGGTACAGAGGATGTATTACTATCCTAGGCCAACTCCTCAAGATATTCTCCTGGAGGAGCAAGAATATTACGTCTCCAATAGTTTTAGTGGGACAGAAATTCATGAGTGGAATATAGATAGGTTTACTGAAAGGCAAATTTATATCTTGGCTCATAGAATTCTTATGTATAGTACGATCTGTAAGGCAAACAAGAATTCTGAAAAGGATACAGCTAACATGATTATTGCCGGATTTACAGGCCAAATGTAGTTTACACCTTGGTCCTAATCATTATAGCACATTTTTCTAGAAGATGGTCAGATAATACATTAGGACAATGCTCTAAAACCTTAGATGTAAAACTCTTACATCATTTAGGTGGTACAAAAATGTCTTCCTATCTAGAGTTTTGAAACTACCTGAATGTAATAACTCCCACTGGAAGTCCAAGTTTATAGATGGACTCCCTGCATTATTTGCAGAAAGGGTTAGAAAAGCCCTTAGAGGAGATAGGGTGAGTATTAATTACGATGACTATACTTATGAAAAACTTATAAGTGTTTGCACCCAAGAAGGTCTCTCTTTGTTCAACGAGATCAAGTTGAACCAACAAATTAAAAGATATCATCTGAATGAGAGACAACAATTTGGAGAATTTTTGTGAACAATTCACAATCAATATGCCTGAATCCTCTAAGAAATCTAATAGACATAGAGGAAAAAGAGATTATAAGAAAAAATCTCATAGGCAGTACAAAAAAAAGAAACGCTTAGACAGCGTGAAAAAAGAAAAATGGATTGTAAAGGGAAAAATGAGTTTTATAAGAGTAATAATCAAATGTCTGCCACAAATGTGGTAGAATAGATCATTATGCAAGGGATTGCAAGGTCAAGGATAACATTAAAAGCCTTGACCTAAAGGATAATATTAAAGATTCTTTATATAAAATCCTCCTCAATTCTTCTTCAAAAAATTCAAGTCCTGACAATAGTGACGGAGAGGAAACATCTACAAGTGAAGACCTAAAAGTCCTTCATGAAGAAGACTGTATGGCCACACATGTATATAGTACATAGATATTTTTGAATTTAAATTTTAGAATTAGAAAATAGAGTCACATGCATGTACATATAGTACATATATTTTAAAATTTTAAATCTTACATTTTTATAATGTAGCCACATATATGATTATTTTACGACTTATAGAATTTTTTATTAAAATAAATATGAAATATCAAATTTGCCTTGATTATATGAAATACCGATATTGTCCTTAGTCATTCTAATGTTACCTTAATTTCCATACCAAACTTCACAAAAAAATTTCCAATTCAAAAGCAATGAAATAAATCTTGAAAATGATAAACTTTTGATATATGATTGGCTATAGATTAATGATTGTGTTGAATATGATCAATTACTAAAAGGACAGTAAACACATGTATGATCAATATGTTTTCTTCTATTAATACTTTATAAAAATATTTTTAATTTAAAATAAATCATGCTTGAATTGTATAAACTATTTTGATTTCTCAATTCTCATACAATTTTATATATGAGCAAATCATAGTTCATAAATAAAACATTGAAATATATTAAGCTGTCACATTGATATATCACACATATCTATATTCTTTTATAAATAAATATTTATAATCATAAACTTTCAAATACACATGATTATATAAAGATCAATTAGTCAATAATAGTAATAACTAATTAATGATTTATATTTTGATTTTTTTAAACTACTATTTAAATAAAAAATAGTCATTTTTAGTATACATGATAAAATAGATTAAATTTGCAGAAAAAATTGACATCATAAATGGAATAAAAATTTATACTAATATACCATGAAATGAGACTAATTATTACTCCATATATTTAAGAAATAATCATGATTGAAAAATTTGGAATCCACATTAAATGTGACAATATTGGGATACACTTGGTATTTTATTAAAGATGTTTGGATGTTTTTGTTTTGTATAATTATGACCAATTTTACTCTAATTTGAAAATTCAGTTCGGAGCGTCACCTCCAAATGGGCCCTGCAGAGTGGATCCAGATTTAGTCGAGCTCCAATGTGGGCTCCGGACACCGGGTGGAAAACCAAAAGAAAAAAAAAGGTTTTACTCGAATTTGTCGTGGTTCTTTTTATGCTCTATCAAATAATGAATTAAAAATTATAATTTAATAAATAACTTTTTATTCTTTCGTCTCAAATCAATATACTACTCACTCAATTTCAATTTGTTTATCTTATATTTTTTTTTTAGTCTATTCCTTAAGACATGTCTTTTTTTTTTTTTATAGTAATTCTTTAATTTTAAATTCCTACGTGACATTTTAATACCACAAAATTAAGGAGTATTTTAATACATTCAATATATTTTTGATTTAAGACTACACAATTGAAATGTCTTCTTTACTCTTTTTAAAAAAAAATTATGTCAAGTGAAAATAGAACAAACAAATAAAAACAAAAAAAAAGTATTGTTTTTATCACACTAATCTCATTGTATATTTATATTTAACGTATTAGAGAAAAAAAAAGTTTTATACTCACGTTAGTTATATTATGAATTGAAGTGAAGGAGTAGCAATTCAGGGAAAATGTATATTATATAAAATGTCAATTTTTGAGAAAAACTCTTGTGATAAGAGTGACATCTGACAAGTGACAACCATTTGAAGACATACTTGGGCCCACATTTTTAGACTTGTACACAAGATTTTTTCAATCTTTTCAATGGAAATCACGTGGCCATTTCAGCTTACTGTAACTTGAATGATTTTTTTCCAAAAATTTAACATTTTTTCTGCATATTGTACAACTTCTTGAAGCTAGAATTTTTGTTAATTTACGGAACTACCCTTGATCGTCCTCCTCATCACATTTCTATATAATAAAACTATCATATTTATATAATTAAAAGTAACTTAATTTTAAAATTCTTTTTTTACTCAAATATCTTAACTTTATTTTAGATTGCAAACTTTTTAAAAATTTCTTTACTTTCTCTCTTACGTGCTACATATAGGGGTGTTCACCGGTTGATTTGGACCAGTAATTGATCAAAGTCAAATTAAATCAAATCAAAACCACTTTAATGCATTTGAATAAAAACAAACCAAATTAAATATAATATATATTTATTGGTTAGGTTCGTTTTTGGTTTGAATCGATTTTTACCTAACCATAAACACCCTACCAATGAGGGATTATTATATGCGGAATCCATCGGTGGCCCAATTTTTCACTTAAACACTTTAACTAGGATTTGTTCATTCTAGACATTCATAGTAAGGTTCTATTGTGTCATTTTGACACTTTTTAAACAATCAACAAAACTTTTAAAGAGAGTGTAACACACTCACAAAGATAATAAATTAAATAAAGACATGTGGCATATACACCTAACAAAAAATATTATGAGTAAAAATTTATTTTTAAAACTATTTAGTTGATTATTAAAAGAAAAAGTATATTTCAGTAATTAAAATAAAAAACAAAAAAAAATTGCAGCAACCTCCATCTTTTACTTTTTTTCTCTCCACAGTCCACACACATTGCTCCTCCTCCTCCTCTTCTTTCAGATTGATGTTGGCATATATATAAAGAAAAGGTTGTCGAAGATGGTTCAATAGAGTTTGAAATTGTGAAGAAAAGAGATTAAAAGTAGAGTCAGATCTGGAACGATTATTCCAAAAAGAAAAAAAAGCAAAAATGAGGAGAAGAAGAAAGGCGGTGATTTCATTCGTTAATAATGTCAAAGTCTCCATTTTTATAACACAATTCATTTTTTTATATGAAAACACCAATTTTTGGTCTATAATTTTGTGTGTGGGTTATGAAATTTGGTGTTTCTTTTGTTTTTTTGGTTGTTAATAAGGAAGAGATTGTCGGATTTTATGGTAAAAATAGTGAGAAGATTTTTCCGGCGATAGTTGATAAACAATCTATGAAGAGATTGCCGGATTTTATGGTGAAAATGTAAAGAAGATGACAGTATATTTTCAAGTATTTGTATTTTCTTTTATTTAAATAAAAAAGTAATTTTTTTTTTTTTGCAAAATTCAAGTTTGTCACGCGCTCAAAACGAGTGCATCACACATAATGTGTCAACTCAGCAAAAAGTGTCAAACCGACACAATATAACTTTACTTTGAGTGTCTAAAATAACAAACACTGATTGAAGTGTCTAAGTGAAAATTGATGTCAACTTTAATAGGTCACGGATGAATTCAACCAATATTATATAATGCAACTTGCAACATACGCGCACATAAACAAACAACATAGCATTTATTTTACTTTACTACTTTACTAATAAGAAAGACTACACCACTCCCTAAATATTCTTTTCTATAGCTGCTAATTTTCATTGTAGCTAATCAATAATCACACTAGAGAAAAATGGGATCTCAAAGTACAATCGATTCATTCATTCATGTTTTTCTCATATCATTTCCTGGTCAAGGACATGTCAATCCATTACTTCGACTTGGCAAACGCCTCGCCTCGAAAGGTGTTCTGGTTACCTTTTGCGCACCTGAATGTGTAGGCAAGGACATGAGAGAAGCCAACAAGAACATAATTAGTGATGAGCCAACTCCTTATGGAGATGGTTTCATTAGATTTGAGTTTTTCAATGGATGGGAGTACACTCAGCCTAAAGAGAATCGCCAGCTCGAAACAGAGCTGGCGAATCTTGAATCTTTAGGCAGGGTACTACTCCCTGAAATGATAAAGCAGAACGAAGCCAATGGACGTCCTGTTTCATGTCTAATCAACAATCCATTTCTTCCATGGGTATGTGATGTAGCTAAAAGCCTTGATATACCTTGTGCTGTCCTTTGGGTACAATCTTGTGCTAGTTTTTCTGCTTATTATCACTATCATTTCAATCTTGCAAATTTCCCAAATGAATCAAATCCAAACATTGATGTTCACTTACCTAACATGCCAATTCTCAAATGGGATGAACTTCCTAGTTTCTTGCTCCCATCTAATCCATTTCCTGTCTTAGCAAATGTCGTTTCGCGACAATTCAATTACCTATCTAACCCCATTCGTATTTTCATCGAGTCATTTGAAGAGCTCGAACAAGATATAGTGAACTACATGTCCAATTTTTTTCCCATGAAGACTGTTGGTCCATTACTAGTCGATGAAGATTCAAAAAT
>JAJOOE010003554.1:0-18800 GCA_036250405.1 Solanum raphanifolium
CTTAGTTTTGTCCGTAAGCAGAAAAGGATAAGTATCACATCAGTTGTTTCCCACCCACCACAAGTAAAGCGATTAAGAAAACATGGAGCTAACAACAGATGAGCTGAAGGCATATGACGGATCAGATCCATGTCACCAATGAGCATGGTGGTACGACATTCTTTCACAACTAGATCGGACACTCCCGACACAAACTTACTCATTCTCGACCAAGAGTCGGCCACTAGGGATGGAGCATATTTCGACAATTGGGTAAACCTCAACACATATTCCTTAACACTCATTTTACCTTGCCTAAGGTTAATGAACTCAAGCACCAAAGCCTCTCTCATCTCTAGAGGGAAAAACCTATCAAGAAAAGCAGTTTTCAACTTTTCCCACTCTATGGGACCCATTCCTACCGGTCTAGCTTATTTCCATTGATTAAACCAAACTTGCGCAACCCCGTTGAGTTGGTAAGTGGCCAATTCCGCCTTCTCAGCCAAAGTATCTCCCATAATGTCTAACACCTTATAGACCTCATCTGTAAACTCTTGATGATCTTTCTCAACTTTGGAGCCATGAAATTCAGGAGGGTTCATCCTCATAAAAATCCCTCACTCTTGACGTCACCATACCCACATTTGGGTTAACGGGGGCTACCCCCTCTGCTGTCACAGCTTGAGCCAACACTTGGAATGTTGACCTAAACTCTGCATTTGTTACATGATCACCTATAGGGTCAATCAGAGCTTGAGGAGGAACCTCTTGATTCATATTGTCTTCATCATTCCTTCTAGCATTAGCCCTTGTAGTAGTAATATCCTAAAAATCATCGGGCACGGATTAGGAGAAAGACTTATAGAGTTAAAATCTATGGCACGACTTAGAGAAGTAACGAAGTTAAGTTTCCTAAACATCTAATATCCTCTCATTCATAAATGTGGTGCGCTTCACACTTATGAACCAGACTCTACTAAACGTGGTTTGAGACATTCTAAAACCATTCTAAACTTTGTACTCTGATACCAAGTTTGTCACGACCCAGGGGTACCCCCTAAATGTAACAAGACGTATGAGACCCTGAGAGGCCTCATACAAGCCACTTAGATTTCATAACATAAGATAATAGAAAAGGTATGGAAATTTAAAACATTTCAAACAATCAAAGTCTTTTATAAAATGAGCAGAAGTCTATTACACTTGTCTCGAACCATATAAAACATGAATATCTTTGGGACACCCCATACAATAGTTCTAATATTAAAATAAAAACATAAAAGAGAAAGGGTGATCAAATCCTCAATGCTATGAGGACTCACCAAATCTTCACTCTTTGCTCTTCGAGTTAACTAGTGACGCTAAAATCACTATGGTTCTCTAAGAAAAAAAATTAAATCTACCACTCCTTAGGCGAGGCCTTCTATTCTATAAACACCTTCCCCACTCCCTAATTCCACTAAATGACTCACTTTCAAGTTCTCACCTCTAACGGAGGAGAATATAGGGTGTGGAGCTTTGATGATTTACTTTCAAGTTCTCGCCTAGCCACGGGGATGGAAGTCAATATCATTGGACCCTACATTTGATAAGAATGTAAGCAAGAGTATGAGTTAGTACAAAAATGTACTAAATATGATGCTGGCATAAATCATCAACATAAGCATGAAATAGGCATTAGTCAACATAAGACATAGGCTATAAGCATAAGAGACATTAATATAAGTCATAAGCATATTCAATACACATAAATCATTATGAAGGAACACTTCTCAAGTAACCTCAACTTATTCTTACTCAAGACTTGGGTCATCACCTCTAGTCATACATCTCAAGGAAAGCAACTCAATTAACAATCCAAGCTAAGCTATCATCATACAATCAATCTCATATAGAAACATACTTACAATACTTCCTTGAAGTAATCTCGTTTCATCATAATTATGCTACTTTGATTAGGGACTTGTCCCTTCTGTAGTCATTTTTACTATTTTTGGAAGAGTATCCCTCTACTAGTTCCAAGACACATCATTATTCATGAATGGTTACGATTTACTAAGTCAAGGCTATCAAGGAAATGCACTTCATTATGCTAGACCAAGTTATCATTGAAAGCACCTTACTCATGCAAGTCCAAGCTACTCAAGGAAGGGTACTATTGCTCAATCCAAGCTATCATGGAATGGTGTGGCCTTACCAACTCAAGCTATCATGCAAGCATTCTATTATGCTAGTACAGGCTACTCAGAGAAGGGTACGATTTCTCATTCCAATTCTATCCATGAGATATACTACTCAAGCTACCATGCATGGTCTTGTTTTACCAATTCAAGCTTTAAAGATATGAGGATTCGCATCCACATCATTTCATAAGGGTCACGGGTACTCGCTTTCATGCCCATTCATCATTATAAGAGTGTGGGAAGTCACCTCTTGTTCAATTCTAAGGAGTATGGGAAGTCACATCATATCCTTTACATATGGAGGTCAAGGGTACGTAGTCGCCTCTAGCCTCATCATTCATTTAGCATTTAGTCTAGATTCATTTTAGGTGAGCAATCCTTTCAACCTAGAATCATTCTATGTGATTAAACCTTTCACATACATAATATAGGTCAAGTGGGTAAATCCTTCCACAATAACTCTATCTACACTTCAACAATCACATACGCTTCACTCTCAAAGCCTTAACATTCATAGTTCATCATATTAGCTTTACTCTCAAAGCCCTAGCAATCAACATTCATAACTACAAGCCTTACTCGCAAAGAATTACTTCTCATAATCATCACATATGCCTAGATCTCAATACATTCTAATCACACGCTTCATTCTTAAGTAATTCTAATCATATATCATCATATAGGCTCAATCTCAAGCACTATTAATCATAATTCATCATGTATACTTTAGTCTAATTCAATTCATGTCTATGTCTTTACTCTCAAGCAATTCATATCTATATAATTCAATCTTTTTTTTAACCAAATTGGCCATTGGGCCTAATTTAATAAAAACAAAATTAGATACAAGTCCACTGGTCCAAGTGACCCAAATGAAAAGCAAAAAAGAAACAAAGGACACAAATAAAACAAATACAATCATAAAAAACAAATACAATCTCAAGCCATCTATCATGTATTTCATCAATCCTAGAAGATTACATCTAAATCCTCAATTTCCCCTTTCATGGCATAAAACCCAATTTCATCAATTCTAGGTTAGAAACAAGGGTTAGGCATGGGTACATGTAAATTCATCATATAAACATGTAATTCTATCAATTCAATCATAAACAATCATAAACAACTATAATCCACTCCATTGGGTCATAACTCATAACATTAGAAGAAACCCTAACTAGAATTGGGGAATTCTTTTTCTAAATTGGGGAAATCATGGAGGCTCCATGGATGAAAGGATTCCATGGATGAATAAGACATAATACCTTGATTACAAAGCCCACAAAGCTTGGAAGAATGGATACTTGACTTGACCTAGCTTGAACCCTCTTCTTCTTCTTCAACTTTCTAGAGAGAGAATTGTTTTAGGGAGGAACCCAATTCTTTTGGTGAGTTTGAGAGAATGACTTAAATGACTTAATTTAGGGGTCTAAAGTACTTATATAGGTGGTGTAGACTAGGGTAAAATGACACAGCTTAATTGCAATTAAATCCGAAAAGGACCAAAGTGCCCCTAAACTAACCTTCTCAATTGTCCAAAAAGGCCAACCATGAGACCCCGCCAATGGACCGTCCATCCTGGTTAGGCGTGGTCTTGACAGAGACTTTTCCCCCACCTACGGACCCCTAGCCACGAGCCGTGGACCCATCCATTGGGTGTGGATCCTGGCCATTGTTCACTGCCTCAGGCAGTTTTCTTGGGTCCTCTTCATGGGCCCATAATTGGTCCTTTCAGGGTGTCACCTTGAAGTCCTAACATGCTATCCTCTATTTTAAATCCGAGGTATTACAATATCCAAATGCATTCTCACACTAAATAATTAATCTTTACACATATGGACAATTTAAGAATCACCCGATATGACCTTACATATAAATGAAGAATAGTTTGGGTCTTAACTTAGAAATTTTTAGGGTGTTGCACAAGTCCTAGGTCAGAGTTTGGGGTCGAGTCTCGGGTTGAGTGTCGGGGTTGGATTATAATTCAAAAGTTGGATCTTGAGTCGAATGTTGTAAAGAGTAGGTAGGTCTTGGGTCGAGTCGAGTCTCGATTCAAGTTCAGGTTCAGATGTCGGGATCATGTTCTACTTCGAATATTGGGTCTCTAGAGGGGTTAGGTCCTGGTTTGGATCTTGGGATCATGTCCTGATTCAGGTCATGGTCAAGGTCAGGTTCCAGTTCAAATGTCGGGTCTGATATCGAAAGTATGGGTTAGGTTTCGAATTGAGTGTCGGGGCTAGGTCCTTGATCTATTATTGAGGTTGATTTTCAGGTCATAAACTATTTTTCTAAAAAGTATTTTTTATTCTCTAGCAAATAATAAAAGATATTTTCTAAAATGTGTTTTTCATTCACCAATCAAACACTAGAAACTATTTTTTGAAAATTATTTTTCCACTAACCAACCAAACATAAAAAAAAAATAAGTTAGAATCAACTTATTTTCCAAGAAAACATTTTCATGAACATGCATGCATATGGAAACATGAGAAAGACTAAAGCGCATGAATCCGAAAGAATGAACCATGAGGAACTAATACCTCAAGCTAGAATAGGAGCGGAAGGAAAGGAATGAGGATATCGGGACATCATATCGGCTTTGGCCTCCCAAGTAGCACCCTCAACTAATTGATTCCTCCAAAGAACTTTCACGGAAGCAAATTCCTTATTTCTTAATTTCCAAACTTGTCGGTCTAAAATCTCAACCGGAATCTCTTCATATGAAATATATTCTTTAACTCCCAAACCTTCTAAAGGCACTATGAACGTCAGATCTCTAACACACTTTTTCAACAAAAAGACATGAAAAATCAGATGTATAGATGCTAAGTCATTAGGCAACTCAAGTTCATAAGCAACTTTATTGAGGATATCCCGATTGGACAATTTAGCTAGTGGATCCACCTATGTTTAAGTATAAGGTCCTCACCTTGTCAAATAGGACATCTTTTTCGGTGTGGGAGTAAGACACTGAATTCAATGCCATAGCTCACATGGTCTATGTCGGTAAATGGTAAACATCCCACAAATGATATGATTTTCTCATGTAGTTTACGTTTTTATACATATGTCGTGATTATTATATTATATTGACCATTCCACGATTTATAAACTTAGCTTATCTGATTGTTATGTTTTCACTTGGTCATGCATTATCATGTTTTAAACTTATTGTGTTTATGCTTATGCATGTTCCTTATATTTACTATATTCAAAATACTTACACATATATATTTGTTGTGCATTTATTGTTTCATAATATGGGGTCTAACGTTCCTCCATTTCCGTCGTAGTTAGATCGAATTATTTCAGCATGGCTAGCAGATTGGTGAGTCCTCGTTGTTTGAGGGAATGACCATTATCGGTCTTTTATGTTCATTTCAGTTTTCAGATTATTTCGTGAGCTAGAATTTGTCCTAGTCATATCTATGATTAGTAGAGTCTTATGTAAGACTTTGTATGATTTCTGCATGTCCAGATTTGTAGTTTTGAGACTTTTATTCATCTTTATGATTCATAGCATTATGTATATTCATGTCTTAGTGACAGTCTTATGTCAAGTGGCTATCAATATTCGTCATGTCACATCTACAAGGTAGTTTGGATCATGACAACAACATATTGGTATCTACTAGCCCACTACCCTAAGTTGTATCTTCTACAACATTCTATCTAAGGTCATATCCTTGGTAAACTGAAACTATGTCTTGTCATGTCATGTCTAATGACCTCTCCCAAATAATCCTTCGACCTATCTTTACCTCTCCTAAAACCATTCGTAGTGAGCTTCTCACACCTCCACACTAGGCATCTAGACATTTCCTCTTATAATTACCATCAATTATATTAAATAATATAATTTTTAATAAATAAAAATAAAATTCCTATTGTTTCTCACTTTTGCTGCCCAAAAAAAAGGGAGAAAAGACATTTTTCTTTAATGCACTTAGGTCTGTTTGTAAGCAGAAAAGGAATAAAGGGGAGAGCAAACCTATTAGGGTGAATCCTAAGAGGTCAGGAAAAGCAACATTTAAATGATAATGAAGGCATTATTTTGGAATGTGAGATCTGTCAGAACTCAGCATTCATTCCATAGAATTCAAATGTTGCACAAATATCATAATTTTGCTATAATTGCATTAATGGAACCATTTCAAGAAGACAGGAATATTCACAAGTATAAGAGAAGGTTGGGCATGCAGTATGCAAATTACAATATAAATGGAAAGATATGGGTGTTTATTCAGGATCACATTCAGGTTGGAGTGTTATCTGATACAGAACAACAGCTGACATTATAATTGAATTTTCAGAATTCCAGTGAATCTTTGATTACTACCATTGTTTATGCCAAATGTGACAGTCAAGAAAGGCTCACTCTCTGGAATGATATCTACTCTCTTTCTCATAACATGAATCTCCCATGGATAGTTGGGGGTGATTTTAATGTAATCTTGTCTGATAAAGAAAAGATAGGGGGCTTCCAGTGACACCTAATGAAGTTGAGGACATTGTTTTTTGTGTTAATTCATGTGACTTGCTGGACATAAACTTTAAAGGTAGTCCTTTCACCTGGTGGAATGGCAGATCTGATAGTGAATGCATCTTTAAAAGGCTGGACAAAATACTGATAAATCATGAATGCATAGGCATGGTTGTACATGTGGAAATGGAGCACCTTGCTAGAATAGGATTAGATCATGCCCCATTATTACTCTCTTTTGGTGGACAACAACCTCATATTAGAAAACCATTCAAATTCTTGAAATTTTGGGTTGAAGAGGCTGACTTTAAGGATGTGGTGAAAAGAAGTTGGGTTGCTCAGGAGAATTCAGATATTTTTATTACTATTAAGCAGAAAATGAAGAATACTAAGTATGCTCTTGCTTGTTGGAGCAAAGAAAGATTTGGAGATATATTCAAACAACTGATATTAGAGAGGAGATTGTGAGGCTCAAAGAAGAATTTTTTGAAGAAAATCCTACTGTAAGCAATAGAATTGTTCTTTAGAGTGCTCAGGCTGAATTGAAGAGATATTTACACTTTGAAGAGGAGTTTTGGAGACAAAAGGCAGGGATTCAGTGGTTCTCGGAAGGAGACAGAAATACTAGATTTTTCCATAGTCTAGTAAAAGGGAGGAGAAAGAGACTTTCGCTTTCAAGAATCATAAAAAAATATGGGAAATGGGCAAAAGGGAATGAGCAGGTGGCTGTTGAGGCTGTCCTTTTTTTCAGAAACAATTTTCTAGTGAAAATGTCCCTGCAAACTTGTCTCTTCTTAATCATGTGCCTACGCTAGTTACTGAGGAGATGAATAGGGGAATTACAAAGGCACCATTAGAAAAGGAAGTGAAGAGGGTAATTTTTTAATTGAATGGAGAAAGTGCTACTGGCCCGGATGGGTTAACAAGTATAATTTTCCAAAGATGCTGGGATATTGTTGGTGGAGATATTGTAAAAATGATCATGGCTTTCTTTGCAGGCAGCACTTTACCTAAATCTATTAGACATACTAATTTGGTCTTATTGCCAAAAAGAGAATTTGTTCAGTCATTCTCTAACATAAGGCCAATTAGTTTAAGTAATTTTCTTAATAAAGTAATATCAAGATTGATTCATGACAGGCTTGAGGCATATCTCCCTACTCTAGTGTCTAAAAATCAGTCTGGGTTTATGAAGGGAAGAAATATCACAGAAAATATCTTATTGGCCTAAGAAATCATTATAGATATGAAGAAAAGAGGCAAACCTGCTAATGTGGTAATTAAGTTGGATATGGACAAAGCTTATGATAGAGTGGATTGGAAATATTTGATAAAGGTGCTGGAAAAAATGAAATTTGATAATAGAGTGGTGGATATGATTTGGAGATTATTGGCTAATAATTGGTAGTCTATTATTGTAAATGGGCAATTCTATGGTTTCTTTCATTCTACTAGGGGTGTGAAACAAGGAGACCCTTTGTCTCCTGCTCTGTTTATTTTATCTATAGAAGTGTTGGCTAGAGCCATAAACTCTTTATTTGAGAATAAGGACTTCAAGAGATTTGGGATGCCAAATGGAGTGATAACATTAATAATTTGTCATATGCAAATGATACTATCTTATTTGTTTCTGCAGATAAGAAGTCTTTGAGGTTAGTGATGCAAACTTTGGAGGAGTATGAGCAACGGTCAAGGCAGAAGATCAATAAAGAGAAGAGTTTATTTTATGTGCATGATAAAACTGCTAGAACTGTGATCCAGGAGGTGGAAAGTTGTATAGGATTCCCCAGAGGAAAATTTCCTTTGATGTACTTAGGGTGTCCAATTGGACATGCCAGACAGAGAAAGAATCACTATTCAGATCTCATTAAAAAGGTACATAACAAATTGCAAACCTGGAAAGGGAAGATCCATTCTTTTGGAGGTAAATTTGTATTAGTAAATAATGTTCTGAATAGCATCCCTATATATCTATTGTCTGCTATAAACCTCCTAAATGTGTGATTCATGAGTTACATAGAATGTTTGCAAGATTTCTATGGAATTTCAAGGAGGTGGGCAGAAACAAACATTGGGTTGCTTGGGATGTTATTTGCAGGCCTAAAGAAGAAGGTGGTCTAGGCTTTAGATCACTGTTTGATATTTCAAAAGCAATACATGCTAAACTATGGTGGATATTTAGGAATCAAAAGTCAATGTGGACTATCTTCATGTGGAATAAGTATTGCAAAAGATATGCTCCTTAGGTGGTAGAATGGAAAGGGGGTTATCAGACGTGGAAGTATATGATTGAAGCCAAAAATTATGTTGATAAAAAAATTTGGTGGGAGCCAAAGTGTGGGAATGCTAACATTTGGTATGACAACTGGACTAAGCTTGGAGCTCTACAATATTATCTCACAGTGACTAACAGAAGATCTCACCAATTTGAAGATGTCAATCAATTAGTCAAAAATGCGAGGTGGAATCCTAATGTACTAAATATGCTATTTCCAGAGGAGGTTAGTAATCACATCCGGCATAATCTTATGGTTGAAGAAGGGTCAACAGAATGGGACAAACCCTGGTGGATGCTTAATCCTTCTGGGAAATTCACAGTCAAGTCTGCTTGGGAAATACCTAAGACAACCAGGTGATGTTCTAGGGGATTGCAAGAAGTTGTGGATAAAAGGAATGCCTTTCAAAGTGTCCTTTTTGGTTTAGAGGTTCTGGATTAAGAGAATTCTTATTGGGGAAGTGCTTGTAAGAAGCTAGATATGTGATGAACTAATTTGTAAATGTTGTGCTGAAAATGAGAGGGAAACAATTGAACATTTATTTATTAAGTGTCCAATTGCTAACAGGCTATGGGCTAATTTTGCAGCTGCAGGGGGGATAATGGTCCTTTTTTACAATTCAGGAATTCTGTAATGAAATGGTGGAATGCAGAAAGAACACCTAAGTTGCAAATACTCTTCAATGCAGTGCCTTCATTTATAATATGGTAGATTTGGAAGAGGAGAAACACCATTAATCATGGAGGACGAATGTCATATGTGGGCATGGAATTAGATATAAACAGAAATTTGTTTCTGTTAGCCAAGTATAACTAACATTGGCTCAAAAACTTACCAACATCTTGGCCTGGGTTAGTAAGATTTTTGGAGGAGTACATTCCCACCCTTGGTTGCAGAACAATAGTGTGGAAGCTTCTAGAGATGGGGTCCTTTAAATGCAATTCTGATGGAGCTTCGAAGGGAAATCCAGGCCCAAGTTTTGGGACTTTTTGTATCAGGAATGGAGAAGGGAACTTAATTTATGCTGAAGTAAGGAGATTATTTGATGGTTCGAATCTAGTGGCAGAAGTGGTGGCTTTAAGATTGGGGCTGGAGTATTGTGTACAACACAATTTTCTCCCTGTTACACTTGAAACTGATTCTCTATCTTTGAAGAATATTCTGGATGGAAGTTGGGAAATCCCTTGGGGCATAGTGATGGAAGTCAAGAGGATCAAGATGCTTATGAAGGACAAGGAAGTGACAGTGGAACATACACTCAGAGAAGGAAATCAGTTGGCTAATTTTTTTACTAATCACATTTTCTGTTTTGCAGGGACTCAAATACTAACATATTCAAATATTCAAGATATACCAAGGGAAGCTAGAGGCATCATCAATACAGAAAAAGCAAAACTTCCTAATCTCAGGATAAGAAGATATCAAAATGGAGATTTTTGTTAATTAGGGTCATACAACGAAGATAGCAATAAAATAGGTCACATCGCAGACTAGGGAACATACAAACAGATGCAACAGTGACAAGTATGAAGAGCATTTACAGATAAATAAAGTACGTATTTTTTTTAACTTCAAGCAGTGGTATCAACTTTAAGCTCAATCTGCTGCGGGTCGAGGAAGATGGCGAAACATTGTTCTGTAATAACAGGTAGATAAGGGCATGACAACAATAAAAGTGAAATCACATAAAGGGATATGGATCGTGAAGAACTCAATCTTACCAGGTGGTTTCTTTTAGGAATTTGCAGACTATGGTGAGGCTTGAGTCCATCTGAAGTCGACTATCAAAAGGGACAGGAAGATGGTTTATACATCAAAAGCTTTAAAATCATCAGGAACTCACCAGATCTGCCGTTGTAGAGAAGAAGAAGTCTTCATTAAGATTGTTTTCATGGCATTCATGAGACTTGGAATGTCTTAGGTGTAAACACCTTAAGCTCAACAACTTTCAATGACTGGAGCGGAGTTGGATGCTTATTTGGAAGCTCATGATATCTCTCTTTCGTTGCTGCTCTTTAACTATGGTTGATAGAGTTGTGATGAAGGAGATGAGGCATTTTTGTTCCCTTTTTGGTTATCTTTGAGGTCCGGACATGGCAGGTCCTGGAACTGATATTTCCTCTTTTTTTCTTGTTTGTTTGTTTTTGGGCCTGGGTCGGTTCAGGTCCTGGACCTTTTTATTTATGAAAGGGTAAAGGGTCAAATATGCCCCTAAACTATTCAAAAAGGTCTAGATATACCCTCCGTTTAAAGTTTGGCTCACTCATGCCCTCGCCGTCCAACTTTTGGTCTAAATATGCCCTTATGGCGTTAGTTGGCCTACTGGACATATCAACTCATTTTCCATTTCTTTAAATGCCACATGGAATTGCCATGTCATTTTGACTTTACCACATGTCATTTATATGAAAATGGAAAGAGATCAATTATGCCCCTAAAAAATTTGAACTCATAAACACCTAATCCGACCATAAATCAACCCCCCCCCCCTTTAAATAAACTACTCGACCCGTTTTCAACAATTTTGTTTAAATTTTTATTTTTTTCGATAAATCCCGAAAATTAGTAATTAATTAATAAAAAATATGAAAAATATAAAATTAATGCAAAAAATTCACAAATAAATATTGTAACCTTAAATTCAACAATTTCAACACTTTTTTAAAATTTTTATTTTTTTCGGTAAATCCCGAAAATGGGTAATTGATTAATAAAAAAATGAAAAATATGAAAAAAATATAAAATTAACGCCAAAAAATCACAAACAAATATAGTAACCTTAAATTCAAAAATTTCAATAATTTTTTTTAATTTTTATTTTTTTCGGTAAATTCCAAAAATGAGTAATTTATTAAAAATATAAAATTAACGCCAAAAAATCACAAACAAATATAGTAACCTTAAATAAAATTTCAACAATTTTTTTTAATTTTTATTTTTTTCGGCAAATTTCAATAAATGAGTAATTTATTAAAAAAATAAAAATTAAAAAAAATTGTTGAAATTTTTGAATTTAAGGTTACTATATTTATTTGTGATTTTTTGGCATTAATTTTATATTTTTTTCATATTTTTTATTAATCAATTACTCATTTTTGTGATTTACCGAAAAAAATAAAAATTTTAAAAAATTGTTGAAATTGTTGAATTTAAGGTTACAATATTTATTTGTGAATTTTTGGAGTTAATTTTTTATTTTTTTTCATATTTTTCCTATTTTTAATTAATCAATTACTAATTTTTGGGATTTACCGAAAACAAATAAATTTAAACAAAATTGTTGAAAATGGATCGGGTAGTTTATTTAAAAGGAGGGGTTAATTTATGGGTCGAATTAGGTGTTTATGAATTTGAATTTTTTAGGGGAATAATTGATCTCTTTCCATTTTCATATAAATGTCATTTGGTAAAGTCAAAATGACATGGCAATTCCATGTAGCATTTAAAGAAATGGAAAATGAGTTGGATATGCCCAGTAGGCCAACTAACGCCCATAAGGGCATATTTAGACCAAAAATTGGACGGCGAGGGCATGAGTGAGCCAAACTTTAAACGGAGGGTATATCTAGACCTTTTCGAATAGTTTAGGGGCATATTTAACCCTTTACCCTTTATGAAATAAAGACCTTTATGGTCTACTTAAGTAAAAAAAAAAAAAAACAGAAAAGGATAAGTATCACATCGCTTGCTACCCACCATAAGTAAAGCGATACCAAAACTCAGTTAGAAATCATGGAGCTAACAGCCGATGAGCTCAAGGCATATGACGGATCAGATCCATCAAAGCCAATTTACGTGGCAATCAAAGGTCGAATCTTCGATGTGAGCGCCGGTAATTCGTTCTATGGTCCCGGTGGGCCTTACTGTATGTTCGCCGGAAAAGATGCAAGCAGAGCACTTGCAAAGATGAGCAAGAACGAAGAAGATGTTTCTCCATCTCTTGATGGGTTATCTGAGAAAGAAATGGCTGTTCTCAATGATTGGGAGACCAAATTCGAAGCTAAGTATTCAATTGTTGGAACTGTGATTTCTTAATTACTTTTGGATCTGGGAATTATGAATAAATATAGGGTTTTCTTATGAATGTACTGCGTATTTCTCATGGATCTGTTTGTGTAAAGACAAAATTAACGTGTGCAATTAGAATAAATTTTACCCTTTAAATTGCTGTTTGTTTGTATCATACTGAATAATGCATAGTGTATTTGGTAATCTATTGATGTTTGGGATTGTTTGCAATTTGTATTTGAAGTACCAACTGATTTATCTATGATGTGATTGCTTAATTATTAGTATTTTTTGTTGGTTAATTGCTAATCTCCATTTCACATTCTGTAAACATCCCTCATTTATACCTTAGTTAAACTTAAACTACATCCTTGCACAAGTATGTAATTAACAAAAAAAAAAAAACATCCCTACTTTTTCTTTGTTTTCACTCCCCCTAGGATCTCCCACACTCGAACTCGCAAAAGTAAGGTCCGAACAACTCTCTCTCGTCAAAAACATCCCTTCACTGTCCTCAAAAGTTGCAACTTTTGTTAGACTCCTTTAAGAAACTACCGGTTTTCAACCAAAATGTGCTACATCTGTTCTTCAGCTCAGCCATGAATCAATGCATTGCTGGATCTTACAAATTATGTTGCGATTTTATGATCTGCAAAAAAGATGCAAGATGGATCAAATCATGTTATATAGGAGGGAGTTGATCTAATAGTAACGTCATTGAGATAGATTTTTTTTTTTTTACTAGGGAATTTACCGTCACTATCTTTGGGTTTGGGTTCATGTGTGTATAGAATAACTCATGCTTCAAGCTAATAAATAGCTCGCAAACCACACTAACAAGGTAAAATTGGACAAGTCTCGTGTGACGAGCTCAATCAAAAAGGCATATAAGAGAATTTTAAATCTATGATCTACATTTGAGATATTATCTTCTCTGCCACTTGCCGATATCATTGAAAAATATATCATTAACTCGAAATTTTGAACGTCAAATCACCAATCACCATAGTTGCTTTTATGAATAATTCCATAATCAAAAAGCACACGTGAGGTCTCTATTAAATAAAAACGAATGTTACATACCATCAATATACATATTAATGCAAGTCATTCTATGAGCCGTTGAATTTGGTGATAGTTGAAACCTTTCATTTCTTTATTGAATTCTTAAATGCATTAAAACATAATATTTTAAATTTTTTTCTTATCTGGTCAAGGTGCGTGCAATCTAATCGATGACACATAATTTCACATCATTTTTTAATCACATAAGAAATTAAATATTAAAAAAATCAAATATGTTACTCTTACAAATTTTAAGAATTCTCAAAGAGTCATGTTATTCATATTTACTCACAACTTGAGCATCAAATTAATGCCAAATGATGAAATTATTCCCCATTTGAATTGAAATTTCAACTACAAGTTGATTCAAAACAAACCCAATGAGTCTCAATCACAATTTTGATTAATTTCACAAATTCACAATACCCATTTGTTGCTCTTCAAGTTTATCAATGGAGTTTTTAAAATTTTAATACCCACCATCACCCTATATGTTAACTCATACCCACACATTCTCTTTGAACCCAACTAACACAAATAAGTCTCAATATTTTAGAATCTAAATAACTAAAAAATTTGAAGGTTGGGGGGGGGAAAACGAAAGGATTAGGGATGGAGTGTTGATTTGCATTAGAAGAGGAGATTGGGCTAAGAAAAAGAGAGGGTGTGGTGGGTGACTTCGAAGAAAAAGAAGAGAATGGATGGAGAAGAAGAAAGTTGAGGGATAGGGGGAGGGGAGAGATTTTGGTTTTCCATTTGAACTTGCATTAGAGTTCCGAATAAATTTGAATCACGTATTGAAATAGAAATAGCTTTCTTAAATTAAAAAAATTGTTTCTTAAAAATTCAATGTGTTTTTTAAAATGTAAAATATCATATTTACTCGCTTCTAAACACGTGCAATCAAGCATTTTTCCAACTCAGCAACATTATTGTCGCATAGGTTTAGTTAATGGTTAGTGGGATTTAAAATAGTGTTGTAATGAATTTAAGGATTCAGATGGAAAAGTGATTAGTAGAAGGGTCCGTCTTGCTGACAAACGGATTAAAAACTGCAAATTTTATGAAAATTACGTCAGCTACATTTTGCTTTCCATTATCCTAAAATGACCAAGAATTATGCAAAAGGTGTCACTGGACTTCCATTACCTCTTCTCCTCTTTGTTGTTCCTTTTATTGATACGAAAGGGCTTAACAGGTAGATCTTCAAATTGTATATAAGAATATAATCACGGCAAGGACAAAATCATGTTCCACTAATTTAATCACTTCATCAACAACTATTTCCATCTTTAAGAAACTGAAGTTCTCCAAGATTTACACTCTCTAGTCCAATAGTAGTGTACATATCCTATAAAGGATTTTGCCCACTCCATGTATATAATAGCTGAATTACGTCAGCAAGAATGTCAATACTACCTGAGCCAGAAACATCACGTTTCCATTTCGAATCATGGAATGCTCCAATAGAAACGAATGGAAAGTTGTCACCCAGCAAGATGGAATGGAATAACATCATTCCTGTTCAAGCCAATGAGCACACCTTGTCTGGAAACAGAGAGTTCTGAGATTTTAACACATTGAATACAATGGCCAACATTCCATAATATAAATAACTCAATCTAGCAAAAGAAGAATTTATGCAAAAGAGATGGGGAAAGAAATAATTTTGGTCTCAATCTTTCTTCTCATAGGATCCTTTTACTATCCCTATACATAGAACTAGTCATTGTCGAGGCTCCTCACTTTCTACTTTTGTGATTGTTTCTATATTCCCTCAATTGTATCTACCGTTTCATGTACACTCAGTCAACAAAAACATTGTCAAGAATACTCTCTAACGATCAAGAGCCAAAATACTTGAACCTGATTCATATCAGCACAAATAAGACCAACTGTTTACCTTGGCTGGTGGTGGTGCTACAGCATAGGCGGCTGTCGTCTGTGTAAGTTGTCTGAAGACCCATCATCCATGATCCAATAGATATATCCTCGTGTGCATAGCTCTTCAATGAAGCACTGCATAACAGAAAAAATTGAACACTTATAAACAGATACAAGACACTAGAACCAGTCAGTTTTTGTCAACCTAACACATCAAAAGGAACAACTCAGCCAAGAATTTTCCGTATAGGGGAATGATATCAGATGCTCTTAGCTAATTTAGAAGTCTCGGCCAAGCCCTTCCGCTATTACTAGACACCTATCAAATATTCAAAGTCTTACTATTGGGTCTTGTACAATTTGAGTTCTTAAAATCTTCTTCAGTGTTTACTGTTATCAATCTATAGTTAATTTTTGTTTTGGTAAGTATCTACAGTAATGCAATAATGACAAATTTAAGGGCATTTTTTACTTTTCTTGTGCTGGTGGACTAATACTATTTTTCAGTCTTTCGCTGTAGTGTAACCTTTTTTCTTAAATATAGAGACTGAAAAGCTACTTTAGGCCCTTCTAAAGGTATTTTAGGTAAGCATAAGCTTTTCCAATAGAAGGTTTCATCTTTTTTGGAACATTGGTAAAGTTGTATTCTTTAACATCAAGGACAAGCTGGCCACCTTAAAAAATTTACAGCCCTAACCAAAATTATAAGCTCCCTATTAATTCTATAGATTGATCCACATCTTCTATACAGAGTTGTTTACACCAAAAAAGTACGGTTTTGTGAATGGAATTAGTTCTATCTTCAAAACATCTCCCATTTCTTTCCTTTTACGCTGACCATCATATGCATGAGGGTATCAGCTTCCACCACTTCTTTCGAGTCTTGCTACCCACCCAACCCCCACCCCCCTCTGATCAATCAACTAAAGCGGACAGAAGTGTATTCAGGCATAGTCCAGCTGGAGCCTGTGATGTTGAAGACAAGCTTCCAGATCTGTGTAAAGAATTTGCAGTGTAGGAATAAATCTTTTGTTTCCCCAAGTCAAATTGCATAGGAAACATCCAAGGACTAGTTGCATTCCCTTCTTCTGTAGGCCTTCTTGAGTTGAGCAGGCTCTTTTGATGACTAACTAAGTGAAGCATTTCACTTTGGTGGGGTTCAGTCCTCTCCAAATACTCTTCCAGTGATGATGGTAGCCTCCAACCCCGACTTGTATTCCTTTCTTGTAGCATTGTTTACTGTGAAGTTACCATCCTTGTGTGCTTCCATATAACTTTATCTGGTGCATTTGTGACTAGTTTGGTTCCCTCCAATTTTTCAGTGTAGAGAAGCTACACTATACACTTCCCAATCATTCAATAGTCTCCTGAAAGACAGGTCCCAGCCTTGAGTTGTCCAGCATTCATATACTCTGGCTTCAGTATTGTTGCAGATTGAATAAAGATCTGGCAATAACTCACTAAGAGGAATTTGATCAATCCATCCATCTCTCCGGAACTTAATCTTGTTGCCATTTCCAACTTTGAGAAGCACATTTTCTTCCATAGAGTTCCATAAAGCTCTGATTGTCCCCCATACTCCCCATCCATAGGGTTCTGAAACTACCTCTGTACACCATGGGTTTAATTAATTACCCATACTTTGCCACTATCACCTCCTTCCATAGTGTTCTTTCCTCACTAGTATACCTCCACAACCACTTCATTAAAAGGATGTTGTTTAGGATTCCCAAATTTCTAATACCCAGTGCCCCTCTTTCCCTGCTCAGCATCACAGTATTCCATTTCACTAGACAGTAGCCCTTGCCCTATACCTCTTTCTCTCCTTTCCAGAGAAAGGTTCTTCCAAGTTTGTCTAGTTTTTTGATAACTTTTGGAGGAATCGGAAATAGTGACATAACATAAGTAGGCAATGAATCTAAAAAAGAGTTTATCAAGATCACTCTACCCCCCAAGGATAGATATTGAGTCTTCCATCTTGACAACTTTCTCTCTGCATTTTCTAGAATTCCATCCCATATCTCCAAAGCTTCATGTTTTCTCCCTAGTGGCATTCCCAGGTAGGTTGTTGGCAATTTCTCTACTTTATACCCCAGAATGCTTTCCAATCCTTGAATCTGAGGCCCCTCCTTGACTAGGATCAGGCTGCTTTTTCCCCAATTGACCCTTGAACCTGAAACTGCTTCAAATAAGATCAGAATCAATCTGATGTAATTCAGTTGTTCACCTTCTGGCTCACATAGGATGATAGTATCATCTGCATATATCAAATGACTAAACTTCTTTGTACTACCTATTTTGTCTCCTACCCTAATAACAAATTCGGCGAATTAATTGGTAGCTGCCACTGAAACACATAAGCATTCAGGCAAAATCAAAGCAGGCTGTACATGTATGGCCAACCTTTTTTTTTCAAGAAACTATAGCTAACCTGTTTATGTTAATATACTGAGCCAAATTTTTAGAAAGCACCAGAACTGAACCGGCAGCATGTCGGAAGTACCTGAAAAGAAATTCATGTCAATTTAGAGTAGAGAGGAGTGACAGGAACCAAGAAATTCGGCAAGGTACATTGGCAATGTGGAAAATGGGAAATTGGCCCAAACCACCAGTTGAGAGTTTCATTTGGAAAGAGGAATATAATCATTCTAATTAGCATGCACACAAAAAACACCCAAAAGCACAGCAACTGCAGGACAAATAAGGAAAATGCAAATAGCAGCTGAAAAACATTAACATGTTGTTTTATTGGTGTAAAGAAGATGGTATAGAAGAAGTAGAACAGTTGGTAGATTTCCTAGGATCTATGTAATTATGGTTTTAGCTTGTAACTTTTTGGAGGTAGCCAGCATTACATGCTGAAGAATACAACTTTAACTTTATCAAAAAAAAAAAAAAAAAAAAAAAAAAAAAAAAATTAAG
>JAJOOE010003555.1:0-18897 GCA_036250405.1 Solanum raphanifolium
AGCAACTATTTACGTATCAACAAAAAGTGACCCGTTTCCCTCAAGATTAGGGTGGGATTAGAGCATAACCCTCTAATGATCAAGTGTGATATTGAAGTCAGGAACAAACAGAAGATGCAAATTAACTAATTCCAAGAAGAAAGAAGGGGAAAAGAGGAGAAGTTACCATGACATTCAATAACTATGAAAAAATGCGCAAACTTGTGAAGAAGCATGAACAAAGATTAATATCATTAATGGTGCAGACTATGGATTCTTAGAATACAACCCTTCTAATTCAGCAAAGGAGGTTGTATTAGCTGGTTGGACGATGCCCTTCTAATTCATCAATGTTTGCTCGTTCACGTACTAAAAAGGCCTCACTTTGTCATAAGGCATCAATTCACATAATTTGCATCGTGTGGCCAGTAGAAATTTGACTTCAATTAAGGAGTGAACTGATAATTTCCACTAAAATCGATTGACAAAAAATAAGTAAACTAAGCAAAAACATACAGAATATATCCTAAGAAGACTTGACATGAAAATGAATTAAAGTAATTAACATTCAACAGATGAAAATAGACTTTCGAATGTTGACTCCTCTCATCACGAAGATGCAAAGAGATGAACGAAATCAATAAACAGGCAATACTTACCGGACTCTCAACTGTTAAACAAACACAAATCGATAATTTTTTTTTTATTGTTATACAAAGCAAAAAATACAAAAGTATATATGACTATTTTAGAGATCACATCACAAGCGTAAAAAGTTGTCTGAATCAATACGTCTCCACCAGATGCCCTCATCTGGTGTTTCCCCACAATAATACTAATAAAGGCATTTCGTTAGTTAACTCATCAAGAACCTGAATAGCATATTGTGGAGGGATGGTCTCACCAAAAGTCTTGCTCCATAATTCAATGGGATTATGGATATTTCACCTTAAATTATGCTCCGTTAACTCCTGCATGCTCTCAAGTAGAAAAGTCCAACTTCAACTTACCTTCTTTACCCTCCAATATGAAATTTAAATCCTGTAATGCTAACTTGATATCTGCATAAATGGATCCAGTTATAGAATTAATATTCTGTTATTATAACTAGATAAATAGAATTATAAAACTATGGAAATTTAATTGAGCAAGCACAATTAGCGATCGATAATTCTATCTGAAATTGGATGCACCTATTAGTTCTAGTGTGCCAAGTTGTTGAGCCAACTTTAAGAGTTAAAAGCTCTATTGTGTTAAGTTGTTTATATATTACACACTAATTCGATAGGGGAGTTGCAAAATGAGCTAAAATAATGAACCCAATGAATAAACAGATTGTAATTATGTGAGTACCAATTTTTAAATAGAGTTCAGTAATGAATTAGCTAGTGATTAATGATAAATTCTGTAACTAATTCTATGTTTTCTTGTAGTGACATTTGATTAAAGAAGGCATAATTTATTGGTATGATCATGGTAAATGCTGGCACTTATAGTATTCAATACTCTACTTAGCTTCGAATCTATCTACCTAATTAATTATTTCAACATTGCAATTTTTCCCGATGCAAGAAAAGGAGATTCTCAATCTCTTCAAATAATTTGGATTTCAATGCTACCAAAAGCCACATAAGGACAAAGAGGCAGTAGAGGATTATATACAGAGGGTGTTTTTTTCCTTTACTCCTAGATATTATGAGTTAAAGGAGTGGAAATGAAAGTACAAAAATATAAAGAACTCTGAATGTAGAGAAATTTCTGAAGGCAAAGGTCATAAGGGAAGTAGTAATACTGCACTGGGAAGAGGAAAAGTATATCATGATTCAATTTATTAGGCTCGAGCTCAGTTTTTGAACCTTTCTTCTCGAATCTCTCGCAAGGACTGGGAACACTATACATTAATATTGCAGTGTGATTTGTTTTTTTTTTTTTTAAGTTGGGACTGATCTGGTCAGGATCATATAATCATTTGCCCTATAATGATTCTCTGAAATCCAATTAATGATCTGCCCATTTAGCGCTAATTTTGATTAATCTGTAACTTATAATTGTTTTAGCAATTTCTACTTCATAATTTACATGGCAAACAGTTCAGCTCGACTCATGTGAGCAGATAAATGGTTTTGTGATCGCTGTGAGAGTAGATGCCATTTAGAAACTTTCAGGTACAATTTTCTTGTTTCCCGTTTATTTATTTCCAAACTTAGTAAGAGTAAGAAGTTTAAAGTGTTCTTTTATTTGCTTTTCTTGTTTAATTTTGGCAGGACTCATATTAGAGGAAAAGGGACAGAAGCAGAAGAAGAGAAGGAGGATTCTTTGAGAACAGTATCACAAGGTGTTTTTTATTTGCTTTTTAATGGTTCTCAAAATATTCATACTGTCATTTTGGTCGTAATTGCAGTTCCAAAATTCAAACTTGATCAACTCATATTATAAAACTAAATCTAAAAGCAAATGAAAATTAAAACCAAAAGATAATCGAGGAGAAATCATATGAAGATGAAGAGCTAACAATACATTAAAAATGATCATTAGCGGCAATTAACATTCTTTATATATGTCCCTAAAGCCTTTAGCGACATTGGTTCTAATGACACTTAATTAATGCCGGTAAAGACTTTAGCACTCTTTATTAATGTCAATATTTATTGCCACTAAAAGTTGTTTTTGTTGTAGTGTAAGAAATTGAATCCAAAAATTGAAGAGGGAGACGGCAAATTACCTTCAAGTTGCAGCAGTACTTAGAGGAGACGGTTGGCGAGAAGTTGTGGAGGCCAAAAGCTTAGTCTTCCTCTTCTTCAATGGAGAGGGATGTGATGAAGTTGCCTGGAAGCACGCATGAATGCCACGCGCAGTTAAATATTGGCTACATGACCACGTGGAGTAAGATAAAAGTAGGGCTACAAAATGAAATGACCACAATGCGCAAACCACCAATAATTGAATCAGAAACAATAAAAACAAAACTAAACAACTCCTTGTAAAAAATTGCACATTAGACGACACTCAACTGTATTGAAATTTCTAAAACAACGATCTAGGGAAGATTTTAGAGGTAGAGAAGATGAAAAACTGGATAAGCGGTACCTTATGTGGATTTTCAAATTGTGACGACACAGGTGGAAACCTGGAAGGAGAAAACAGAACTAACAGTTTGCTCAACAGTTATCATGAAAGCGACTCACAAAACAATGCAAAAAACATGCAATATTTGGTTAAAATTGTTTTACAAATAGTAACAGAGGAAAATTATTGTTAGAAAGTGAAATCAACCAATGCATAATAGCAACAGTCGCCAAAGAAAACAAATAGGGGAGAGCTTAAATTGCAGCAAATTTGCATTGCATATGCAGCAGCTAGTTAAAAGTTGTGCTACTCTTCTCAACTAAGACATAAAACAATTGATGTAGTACAAATATGGAAATTGCAAAAGCATAATCACCACACATAACAAGAAACATATAAAAAATAACGATTGGAAATGAAAGAAGGATGTAGGGTGCGATATAGTTAAGCAAATTTTTATCTAAAAGAGCATAAGCATCACCATTTTGTTTTTCTTGGCTCTAATTACCTCTGTATAGTAATTGTTTCCATTTCCTGCTTTTATGAGCAGCTAGCTAGGAATTTTTTCGAGGAATCGTCTTCTCTTCATTCAACATCAGCAGGAAGACCAACTGTCCCATCTCGTCCTCCACCGTCAGTACCAAGTACCCGATAGCCTGTGAAGACTCCTTCACCTATACCACCAATCGATCCTCCAATCAACAAGCTGAGAGAGAAGGTACTAATAGCAAAAACTTTTTTCAATTAGAGCAGGGGAATGTAGCTATAATTATCTCAAGTAATGATGTTCATTTTTGAATAATTATATGAAGTCTAGTTTGATAAATTTTTAAGACGATAGTTTTTGGTAACTAAACCTCAATTTCTAGCTGAAAATTTACTCTAAAAAGTCTGAACAAATACTGGCTTTAACTGATTCCATTTGTTGATCCAGCGGCCTGACTAATTTGAAGTACACGGACATGACAGAGTTGTGCAAAAAATATTCTTATGTCAAAAATAGATGTTTCATTTTACTAGTCCATTTTAAGTAAAGCGAGAAGATTAGTCTATGCCAGGAGCGATCCTTAACTTAAAACTTAACCTCGAGAACAGTTGTTTGCGAACCCTGCTCTCACATAAATGGCAGTGAATGAATAAACTATTAAGCATGTTAACTCTTCCGTAGTTGCTTCCAAGCTCATCCTTCCGATTGACTCATAATCTTATGTAGCTTAATTCATATCTATGTAGCTAGGTCATATCTATTATGTTTGTTTATGTTAGTGGGCATCCAACTTTATCAACCCATAAAACTAAACTTAAAATCAAAGATTTTCTATCATAAATCTATTTAACCAGAATTTAAAACCAAATCTAACATCAAAAGAAAGATGAGACGAATCGACAACCAAAAGAAAATAGAGGGAAAATGTCACGACCCGATTTCTCGAGTCATGATGGCACCTACTATGCCCTACCAGTAGGTAAGCCAACCCATAACCCAGAACATCAAACAATGAGCGAAAGGGCAGAAACTAGCGAAAACAATAATCTAAACAAGGACAATAAGGCGGAAACAAACCAAAATAAATATATACAGAAATCCCTCCCAGAACCTGGAAGTCTCTAGTACAGAGCTATCTAATAAAGAGTACAAGTCCCAAAAGTGGACCACAACAAAGCGTGTCTCAAAGGCAACAAGACTAGCTAAAACAAAAGGAGACAAGACAAACCCAAAACGCCAAGTGCTCGCCCTCGTCGCCGAATCACAGCTGCAATAGAAGGCTGGAACTAATCACCGCTGGTAACTGGTACTGGGACCTGCATCACGAAATATATGCAAAACGTAGCATGAGAACCAAAACAACAGGTACTCAGTAGGCATCACAGGCCGACTAAGCAAAAAGGGTAAAAACAATAAGAAATGATAGAATCTAGACACAAAGAGGTCAAAGCAGATATGAAAAGAAAGCACACGAGCATACCAGAAATAAACTAAGTACAACTTAACCAAACCTAACTGGACCCCAATAAGCCCAAAAGGTACACTCATGCGCAAATTTAAATAAAACCTGAACGGACCCCCATAAGCCCGACAGGTACACAGAATAACTAAGTCTAATGAGAAAGAAGAAAATCGGGTTCCCAGCCCAAAGTAACCAAGATAATCCATCAGACTCCACCAAGCTAGCAATGCACTCCTAGCCCAGCTAGAAAGAGTGATCCTAGGGGGCACCCAACCAAACAGTCCACTCCCAGCCCAGCTAGAAAGAGGGACCCGTGAGTGGGTAGATATCGCGATTCGTCCTACCATGCAGTTAGCTCCTAGCCCAGCTAGAAAGAGCGACCCGGGGACACCCATCCAGTAGCACACTCCCAGCCCAGCTAGAAAGAGAAGCCCGGGGGCGATCGCCGATATCACCGAGTCTACCCAGCCAGCGATACGCTCCCAGTCTAGCTAGAAAGAACGACCCCGGGGGTGATGGTATCTCTAATAGGATCCAATCCAACAACAGCCACCATGGAACGCCGTCCACTCTAAGAAATCACAGAAAAGGCTCCAAGCCTATACTATCTCAATCCCACACCTTTAGTGATGCACTAAACCTTCGAGAACGTGTCAGAACTAGAGGGAGAAGATACAGAAGTGCAGCAAGCAGCGATAACGCCTAATCTAAGGCTCAAACTATCAGACTCAAGTCTGCTACTCCAATCTACAAGGAGCTAAGTCATCCGAACGACGTCGGCAGAAAGTCAAGGCTATCCAGCCCACACGGGTCATAAGTCTAAGACAATGCTAGCCTAACCTAGACTAAGGACATCATGCTTACAGTTAAGGATAAACAATGCTAGCCTAACCTAGACTAAGGACATCATGCTTACAGTTAAGGATAAATAAGGCATATAACACATAGCATACAAGCATACAATAGCATTTAGCACATAAGCATGCAACTCTACTAAACCGGTTAACATGATACTACACCAGAAATATGGCCAATTGATCATAACATAAGGTATCTAATCAAAGTAAAGTATGAAACAGGTACCCGCCCCCAATTCACTCCAATCGACATGGTTTTACACAATTAAGCTCAATCTAAAATAAAGGAAGCCGTAGCCTACATTAAGGTCGACCGTGCGCGCTCCAAATCACTTTGCCGGAGCTTTTCCTTCCCGAACGACCTTTGAACGCTGTCACTCTATCAAATATAGGATCACAACGTTAGTACGGTCGTTTAGACACCAAAATCACAACAAACGGAGACGGGTCAATTTTGGAGTCAAAACGGGAATCGTGGGACCCGCACCGAACAGTCTGAATTTGACTCCGTCAAGAGATCCTAAATAGCACCCCAAACTTGTGTTCCATTTCGAGGCTCAAAACACAGCAAAACCCAACATGCAAGGAAAATCACATTTTAATCAATTTAAAAGAGAACAACACCAGTCTAAACTTGGAATTAACGAGAATCGAAAGGTGCCCAACACTCCTTGAACACTCTACAACGAAGCTACGACAATTCTCAACACGTGGGACTTCGAATCACCCAAAATCGAGCTAAAATGAGTGAGATATGACCAAAACAAGGATGCCAAAAACAAAAGCTCGAGAAAGGCCCTAACAGTCAGGTTTAAAACCAAATTTACCTCGAACGACGTGCACCCAACAACTTCCGAACACTCTAAAGCGAAGCCACCAAAAATACGAAGCTCCCGCACTTCGAATCGCCTAATTCGGTTGAGAGATAAGAGAGTTATAAGGTTTTTAAGTTTGGAAAATGTTGCTGATATTTCTGCATTTATAGCAGATTTTTCTACATTAACTTTTCAAAAACTTAAAACTCCGACGGGTGCTACGAACTCGTTCGGTACCCCGTGCACGCAAACGAGATATACAATCATACCAAATTTGATGTTCCGGACTCAATGACGCAGTCGAAATTTTCATAAGAGGTCATCTTGACAAAAAGTTGGTCCCACACTCAAATGTTATTTTAAGTCAAAAACCACAAAAGGGCTCGGAAAAATATCGGAAACTTCGGGATACAAAAGAAGGGTCAATCTAGACCAAACTCGACATCCCGGAGCGAACCGCGCTGACGGAATTCTCATCCAAGCGCGTTTACTTAGAATGTTGACTAAAGTCAAACTTAGGCTTAAACTTAAAGTTAAAACGCCTAATCACATCGACTCACACTGAAAACCTCGAGAGTCATGCTGACCATGCTACTATCCTAAAATGACCCTTCTGGAGCTTATGGAATCGTTATAATTGGATTCTGATGTCATCTTCTTGAACTTTTGATCGAAAATTATCGTTCAAGGTTCATAAGCTCCAAAAACACTAAACTTGCACAATAACTAAACAAACGACCAGGTGACCGAACTGTCAGTCCCTGCAAGTCATAAATGACTTGGGGTCGCTATAGGAACGCTCTAAACGACACACAAAAGGCAAAACACAGAAATGACCTAGAGGGTCATTACAAAAAAACGGAAATCTAAGAAATCAAATCAAAATTGAACATCAAAAGATAATAGAGGGGAAAAGAAAAACCTAAGAAATCAAATTTAGAAATTGAAGAATAAAACAGAGATATGACGAAGAATAACCTTGACATTGCCGCAATAGTTGGAGAAAATTGAGAATGAAATCTGTGAGAGAAAAATCAAAGGTGGATGCATGCATGGATGCTAGGCACAACAAAGCAGCTGCTACGTGGAAGATGATAAACTAGGGTAGCAAACTGGAATGACAAAAATACCTTAAGCAGACATGTTGATACTTCAACTTTTACTCACTCTTCTATTATGGTAGAATACTCTTAATTGTATTCAATTGCTCAATTAAAACATATTATATAATATATAATATCCAAATGAAATTTTATGCAAAATTTAAGAGTTTGTGAATGTATTTGGCCTTTCGTGAATACTTCCTCCATTTTAATATATTTGTTTGATTTATTTTTAAAAAAATATAAACTTTTTAAATATATTTGTTTGATTTAATTTTTAAAAAATATAAACTTTGCAATTTTAAAGATACATAGAAGGTATCAAGTGTTCAATTTTTCATGTTGGAGGTCTCAAATTCGAAACTCTTTACTTTCTAGGTCGAGCTCGCCGCGTCAGACTTGCCTAGTGCGAATCAATTCTCCTATGTGGTTTGTGAGAGCTATTGGATAGGAGCACAGTTTTTACCCTGTGCGCATCCAAGAGATGATAATTGCGGATTTTCTTGTCCTTGAAAAATGTCTTTTAATTTTATAATTTTAAAATAATATACTTAAAAAATTGAAATTAAAAAAAGTATTAAATAAAATAAAATATACGATTGAATTACATGTTCCAGATATTAGTGCATGAGCGGCGCGCGAATTTCCAAGCTAGGGTTCTTTTTCTTCACCTTGTGTTCTTCATATATATTCCCAGAGTTGTACAAACACAAAACTGAAAATCAAGCGAAATTTCAATAAGGTTAAACGATTTATACTTCTTGTAAAAATTCTTCAGTTGAATCCCCTGTTTCCAAGTTACAATATTATTTTTTCTTTCTATTTGCAGAATAACTGAATTTTGAAGTAAAGGGGTTGCTGTTAATTAATTGTATCATGGAAGCTTGTTGCGGAGCTGGAGTTATGAGTTCTCTTCAGCAGCCTCTTTGGGTTAAAGGGTCAGCTTTTCCTTCAAAAGGGATTGCTGGTATTAATGTAAATTCGAGTCGGGTAAAGTTATGCTCTGTCAAGCCCTGCAGAGCAACTCCAACTGAATGGAGCTTGATAACGGAAAGGCCTACTTCTTCTGCTCCTGAAGGTAATTTGTAAATTTTCTTGTTTTGTTCTATATAGTATATGCATATGAAAAATGTTCTTTAGAACTATTTTGGATGTATAAAAATCTGTTTTTTATTGGGGGAGGAGGGTTTTTTTCGGTTTGGTCAGATTCTCCTTTAGTACAAATGGTGGTTGATGGACCCTTGATTATGTGTTTTATGAAGAGTCCCAAGAGAGTTAGCATTGGTCGGTTTGGTTTTATGTATTATCGGTTTTCGGTTTCAAATACACTAATCCAATAACCAAACCAGTAAAGATATTTTTTTATCAATTGCCTTATGTGATGAACTTGTCAGCTCATGTAAAGCTGGAATGTGTTATTTGGAGGACCTCAGTTTTCTGAAATGTGGGGCTTGGAAGTGTCGTTTCTTGCTTACCAACAACAGATATGAAGAGTCTTCCATCTTGTTATATCAGCTCCTTGGAACCAATGCAGAGACTATAATTGATGTCAGAATTGATTTTCATTGAGCATTTTAGTTTGTTTTTCATTTCCCCGCGGCGATGTAAAACTAATGGGGACGGAATTCAATTCGGATGGACGAGGAATGTAAAAACTAACTGGGACTAAATCCATTTCTGGTGGTTACATATCCGGTATCCCTCATGAATGTGCATGATGATGATATTTACTTTTTAGACTTTCTTCATTTACTCATTGGTGTGCGCTGCATTCTCTAGGTGCTGGGAGCAGCTTTGAAGACTATGGGTTGCATGAAGCTGATCCTGATGTTCGTGCTATTATTGACAAAGAGAAGCACCGTCAATTTAGGAGCTTAGAACTTATTGCCTCTGAGAATTTCACATCTCGAGCAGTGATGGAAGCAGTTGGTTCTTGCCTTACCAACAAATATTCTGAAGGGCTTCCAGGCAAAAGGTGAAGATATTGATCATAGATTTTTCCTCCCTACAGGAAATGTGTCTTCTCTTATATAGCTTGTTAATGACAATTTTCTAGTTCTTAATTTTATCAGATATTATGGTGGGAATGAATACATCGATGAGTTGGAAACTCTCTGTCAAGAAAGAGCATTGGCTGCCTTTAGCTTAGATGGAAAACAATGGGGTGTGAATGTTCAACCATTATCTGGTTCTCCGGCAAATTTTGCAGTTTACACAGCGGTTCTTAATCCACATGACCGGATTATGGTTAGTTGTAACTAGTAAGCAGTTTTCTTATTATTGGTCTTTTAGTAGTTGCATGGACTGACATTTATATTGTGTGATTTGTACCTTAGGGATTGGACTTACCTCATGGTGGCCACTTGTCCCATGGATTTATGACTCCAAAAAGACGAGTTTCAGGCACCTCGATTTACTTCGAATCCATGCCTTATCGACTTGATGAATCTACAGGTAACAACAGTGGGCCGCTTTAACATATTGCATTTGGACTGTTAATAGAATTATCAGCTGATTGGAAGTCTGTTTTAATTCTAAACAGGTATTCTCGATTATGAAATGCTCGAGAAAACAGCGAATCTTTTTCGCCCAAAGCTTATTATTGCTGGTGCTAGCGCATATCCGCGTGATTTTGATTATCCTCGTCTGAGAAAGGTACAATTATATAATAATTGGATCTCTACGTTGTTAACATCTTCTTGCTGTTCTCTGTGTTTGGGATCTAATATAATGTTTTTGGTATATCCTGGTAGATAGCAGATGCTGTTGGAGCTTTCCTAATGATGGATATGGCTCATATCAGTGGGCTTGTAGCTGCCTCTGTACTTGCTAATCCATTTGAATACTGTGACATTGTTACTACTACTACTCACAAGGTACTATAATTTCTTGCCAAGCTAATAGTTTTGTTCTCAGCATATCCCTCCCTTCCCCGCTCCTTAAAAGAAAGCTAAACAGTTATAACAATTATATTTTCGTTGCACTTCTCTATCTCTCCAATGCGCTTCTGCTGTTAGATCTCCAAAAATGTAGCAAGTCTCATTTTCCTTAGCAATTCTTCAAAGTAAGATATAAGAGAGTAGGCTGGATTTAAGGATAAACAGAAGATGGAGGAACTTTGGGAAGGCTACTAACTCCATCTTTAAACTCAAATATTTTAGTAGTTACCGAGTAATATTATGTTATATCAGATTAACTATGGCCTAACTTCGATTTGTCTGTTCAGTCTCTTAGAGGTCCTAGAGGTGGAATGATCTTCTTCAAAAAAGATCCAGTTCTGGGAATGGATCTGGAATCCGCCATAAACAATGCTGTTTTTCCTGGTTTGCAGGTCAGTTCATTTTCCTTTTGACTAGCCATTTTTCTCCTTTTGTTTTATGAAATATGTTCCTTGATTGCTAGTATCTTACCAAAGAAAGAACAATGTTCCCTTTTGGACTCTATATTATAATAATCTAGATTCCTTGAATTGATCTATCAATATTATTGTTTTTCTTTGAAGGGTGGTCCCCATAATCACACAATTGGAGGACTAGCCGTTTGCTTGAAGCATGCCAAATCACCTGAATTTAAGGTTTATCAGAACCAGGTAAGAATTTTGGCTTCTTTACCCCAACACGGGCTCCATCTTTTGAAATTTGACTTCATTTAATATTTATCTTGTAGGTGGTTGCCAACTGTAGAGCACTTGCAAGCCGATTAATGGAATTAGGCTACAAGCTGGTCTCAGGAGGGAGTGACAATCATTTGGTTCTTGTGGATTTGAGGCCCATGGTGAGTTTTCTCAATTATGCCTTTTGTTTCCCTTTTATTTTGTGACTGGGATGGACTTATTATTTGTAGGTAAACAAAAACAAATTATACAACAACGACAATCTTGCTACCCTTTCACTCTTTATGTTGTTGTCATAACAACAACAATCTATATACTAGTTTGTTTAAAGTAAATTTTCAAAAGAAATAAAAGATGGCTAGAATTAATCTGTGTGATGCTGGCTGCAAGCACCAGGATCCAGTCAGTCTTCTCTGATAAACCAGCATAGGTTAACCGTGTTCATTTGTCAATTAGGGAATTGATGGTGCTAGGGTGGAGAAAATACTCGACATGGCATCAATCACTCTCAATAAGAATTCAGTGCCTGGTGAGTGAAGCTTTTACGCAGTTCGTCATTTTTTTAAAAGTTCTTTTTTTCATTTACACTGTCAAAATCAAAATTGTAGGTGATAAAAGTGCACTAGTACCAGGTGGCATCCGCATAGGCTCACCAGCCATGACCACTCGAGGTTTTACAGAGAAGGAATTTGTAGCAGTTGCAGATTTCATTCACGAGGGTGTGCAAATTACCCTTGAAGCAAAGAAGTCCGTCTCTACTACCAAACTCCAAGATTTCATGAAGGTTGTTACATCCCCAGATTTTAATTTGATGGATAAGGTGTTGGACTTGCAAGAAAGAGTCGAAGCTTTGACATCCCAGTACCCTTTGCCTGGTTTATGAAATGAAGGCCAAATTGCCTGATGAATGATAATTACATACAAGCTGCCGCATGCCCTTTTCCTCCTACCGAATTTTGCAATGTGTTGTTTAGAATGTTTTAGCATGCATGGATACTTGAAGATCATCTATGTTTCTTCTCCTGGGAAATGTAGCAGATTCATAATCCATTGCTGTTGCAAAAACAATTGAATCAAATTTGAAAACTATATTATGGAAATTGTAGTTAAGTTCTGTCAATCTGTTGGAATTTGAAGATCTAAAAACCTACATATGTGATTTCACCGTAATTATGTCATGGGGTTGTCCTATTTCCATTGTCCCATTTAAGTAGGGAGAAAATTTCAGAAATAGCATACATAGACATAATAAGTCTCTATAGCTATAATTTTGATAATTGTGCTTCATAGTTATAGTTTCATTTGGTATTGAGGTTGTGATTAGTATATTTTTGTCTGTTTGTATATTTCTTTATTTTTTCACAAATATCCAAATGTTAGGGAACTTTGCTTGTGCATTTACGCACATATAAAATCTTAGTCATTTTAAGCATGTGCTTCATTTGTGTATGATGAAACTCATACATACTTGAAAAAAAAAATGTTAAATGAGTTTATTGGATTTTTTGTTGTTTTTTAAAATTGTTGATTGAATTTTGTTCCTTATGGTACATGAATTTTTTTTTTAATTCGAGTTAATTTGGAGTAAGTTTGAGTTAATTTGGCAAAACAACTTCAGACACACATGTTTGAGATTTAAGACAACTTTTATATGCATTTCAAATGTAAATTTTTAACCTCAGTCTGGTATGTTTGGATCATTTTCAAAAGGCATAATACATAAACATGACATTTAACCTCAGTCTGGTATGTTTACATAAACAACTATGACATTTAACTTTGGGTGTGCATAAATAAGTACTTAAACGTGTATAAAATTGAACAAATGGACACATTCGTCCTACATGGCAATTTCATGCCCTACATGGCATCCTATGTGTATTATGCCATGTAGGACAAATGTGTCTACTTGTTCAATTTATACAAGTTTAAGTGTCTAATTGTGCACATTCAAAGTTGGAGGGCATAGTTATCCGCTAAAGCCAAGTTAATAGTCATGTTTATGTATTATGCCGTTTCAAAAGGGCACAAACTTGTAAAAGTAAATACCTATATAAGAGGTGCATTAGTTAAATGTTGATCCCAAAAATAAATATTTGTACACTTCTGTTAATTTGGCTAGGGTTATCAAAATGATCCATGGACAAATGATCTACCGAATTCATTCAGATTTTTATTGGTTGAATTTAAAATAATTTAAAGAAAAAATTAACGATAGTGCCCATGGTGCCATCTAACTAATTCTTTTAACCTAACTATCAATTTGGTACCTAATTTAGCACAAGCGACTATTAAATTAGTGGTAGCCGTGACCACTTTCTTTTTTTTTAATGTGCGGTCACACTTAGACCTTGACATTGTATATTTCTCCTAGGGGTGTACATGACCGGGTTGGTTCGAGTTTTTCAAATATCAAAACAAACCATTTGTATAAAAAATTTAAATTTATAAATAAACCCAAACAAATAAAACTCGGATTTTTTTTCTTCAGGTTTTTGAATTTTTCCTGTAAAATATTCATACAAACATATAATTAACTTGTGCTCCAAATAGTTCTTTAGTACAACCAAAATACAACTATCTAAGGTGTTTCTTAAGAAAATAACACAAAATGTGATATGAGTGATGACACTAAAACATTCAATAAAAAATAATAATGAAATCATATAACATAAATATTGCAAATTAATAAGTCATAAAGAAAATGATCATTATGTAAAAGTACTAAATCATGCTAAAATAAGTCTAATAAGTATTAATACATGATTAAACATTAAAGAAAAAATTAAAATTAGATGTATTTTAAATGTCTAAACCGATGTAAAACTAAAGAACAAATATTCAACATTATTGTCATTCTTAGTGTTGAATTAATTTATTTTGTTAGTATTAGTATTGATTTGATTTCGAATTGAGTTTTATTAGAGTTACTAATATCTATGGACTATAATCTTTATTACACCATTCAAAATTTTAAGGGAAAAAGGACAAATATACCATCGAACTATCGTAAATGATACCTAGATACCCTTCGTTATACTTTTAGGACACTGATGACCCTACCGTCCAAATTTTGGGTTGTATATACCCTTTGAACTAACGGAAGACACGTGTCACAATCTTAACGACCTATCCAAAATTTATTTATTTATTATCCCTAATTAAAAATCCCACCCAAAAACCCACTTGGATAAGTATAACCAAAAAAAAAAAAACCGACCCACACCCAAATAAACCCATTTTCCCTTTCTTCATGGTTCCACCATCCAAACACCCCACAAAATAGATGACATCGGAAACACCACTGCAATTTCATCTTCTCCGGCAAAGACCAAAAAATAGAAAGACCCACACACATATTATAACCCAAAACCTCCCAAGTATACATGCTCCTCTCTTGTGTGATCGATAAACCTGATAAAGGTAGCACAAACGTGAGTCAATAACAATATGTTTGATTTCGAGAAGGATAGATGGAAGGATGGGAGAAAGGACAAAGATATTTTTTGGTTTATTTTGAACTCGTGAGGTATTAGTGTGAGGTTTTGATTGAGAAATCATCACCAACTACCAAAATTGACAACACCCAGATGTTTATAAATTGGAATTTCAATAAGGCAAAACAATTTATAAATTTCGCGATGGTAAATCCATTCGAAGCATTCTGGTTCTGTTCGCCGGTTCTACTAGCGCAACGATGAAGGAGAGACGGGTTCATGATGGTCAAGTTTCATGGTGGCCGAAGGGTCATTGCATCGCTGATTTCACCCGGAGCGAGGGAGTTGAGTTTAGGAACAATTAATGGTGATTTTGTTGTGGAACTTCATCAGAGAAGATGAGTCACGATGGTGTGATGGAGTTCCGGCGTGGGTTCGGTGGAGGTGTTATGTAACACCCCGTATCTAAAACAAACCAAAAATACAGATTTTGAGAAGTTGCAGGTGCAACCCACGGACCGTAGGTCAGATCACGGCCCGTGCTGGTGGTCCGTGGTTCACCACTGCAACCCCCTTCCCAAACCCAGCTAAAAAAATTGGCTAAGTCTCGACCCACGGTCCGTGGTCTGTGTACATAGATCGAGGCCCCCTTTACCTAGCCTCTGACGCAAACAATGGCTGACCAGAACGGACCGTCGTTCGATCCACGGTCCTTAGGTCTGACCGTAGGTGAGGGTCAACAACAAGTTAGAGGAAAATTGTTGATTGGGTCAACTTCAAATGGTCATTACTCTTAGCACAAAAGGAATTATATATCATATGACCTATGATATGATAGATAATTGAATCATCTTTCCAATGCCACCAAGTTTGCTAAAATTCGACCTCCGAGTAAAAAAATATGCTCGTTTTAGTGAAGCCCTGTCGGGCAGGCTTGACCTAAGACTCCAATCTACGGACCGTAGATTGGCCTACGGCCCGTAGGTCCCATCCGTCGATCACTCCGACAGTAGTTAAGTCAGGGGTCTTTTGGTTTTTTTCTATTTCTTTGGACCCCTAAGCTACATCGTTTAGACCCTAAATTATGAGGTTTTAGTCAGTTTAAGCCTAGAAATATAACTAGAACTTACCTAAGTCAAATCATCAATCAAAACTTAGAAAAATTAAAGCGTAAGAGGAGAAAAGAAGTCAAGAACCCTAGTTTAAGAACGCAACAAGGTTCCATCAGTTCCAGCCCCAAAATCTAAAGATTTCTCCGTGGAATTCGTCACCAGGTATGTGGGATTTCACTAGTGGGTTCCTTTCACCCATTAGGTCCCTAGTTTTCAGTCAGTTTCTTGATTCCCTTATTATGACTAGACCTAGGGTTTCTTGAATGTTAGAATAGTTGAGTTCCTAGCTGTTAGAATGATCCAAATCAGATTAGTACGTTAATATTCAATTTAATGCATGAATTCCAAAACCTTAGTTATGTATTTCTTTAGTTTTTGAATTACACATGCTAGGTCAGATATTTCAGTTATTTAGTTATACATGCCTCAATTATTAATGCATCAATATCAGTTTAGTTGTTGCATTCTCAGTTTGCATGTTCAGTTTGAGCTATCCAGTAACTTACATAAATTCAGTCATAATGTGTTAATTACTTAATCCATTGGGAGTAGCATAATACTGAGTTGGACTAGGGTTTAGCGTACCCATATAGTCCCAGAACTATTAGCCACGTAGGTTGTAAGTCCCAAAAATGGGAATCATTTTAGTGATCATGCCAACATGCCTCTATACCTCTGGCAGGGTATATTGGGTCCTCTCGATGAGGCATATACATCGGACTCCACATTTAGCTCATGTGGTTTTATTATCGGTTATTTGTAGCTCCCACAGTTCAGTCAGATTCTATTGCATTGACAATTTATCAGTATATCCAGTATTCAGTTTCAACATGTTATAAATTGGTCACTGCATTCAGTTATCTCAACATTCAGTATCTATATTATGTTCAGATTATATCATTGCTTATTTGCTTTGTTCAGTTATATGTTATTTCAGTTGTATTCTATCATGCATGCTCAGTACCTTTCAAGTACTGACGCATACTTTGCGCTACATCTTTTCGTGATGTAGGTTCAGGTTCTCAGCATCCAGATCACGCTTAGATCGGTTCCCAATCTCCAGTTCAGCAGAATCAGTGATGAGACCTCATTCTCCGAGGACAATAGTCATGAGTTTCTTTTGAGTATTTTTAGTCATTTAGTTTCAGTTTTGCTAGACTTAGCTGAGGCCTGTCCCAGCATTTCTAGTCAGTTAGAGGCTATTTTCAGACATAGTTAGATTCAACTTAGTATTGAGTTAATATCTTCTTTGTATTAAACTAATAAGTTTTCCTATATCTCAGTTATAGTATATGGGTATTCCCCATCTTTTCATTTTATTTATGATTTAGCTTCCGCATCAGTTTATTATCTTTAGTATGCTCATGATCATGCCAACATGGTTAGCTTGGGATCACTTGTGGTCCTAGGTCCTGTGTCCGCATCTCGGGGGTAGTCTCAGGGTGTGACATGTTAATTGGATGTCGATGATTGGTGGAACAATGAAGAAAAGAAAATTGGAGTTTATTTGGGATTGTTTTTTTTTTGGGTGGGGTGGGGGTGGGTTATAATTATCTGGGCGGGTTTTCGGGTTGGGCCTTTTAATTATGGATAAATTATTATTTTTTTGGATAGACAGTTAAGATTATGACACGTGTCTCTCCGTTAGATCAAAGGATATATACAACCCAAAATTTGGACGGTAAGGTTATCAGTGTCCTAAAAATATAACGAAGGATATTTAGATACCATTTACGATAGTTCGGGGGTATATTCGTCCTTTTTCCCAAATTTTAAGTCTCAAAAAAACTTAAAACACATGTTAAAAGATAAAAATTATGAAAACGTATAAGTAATATTTAAAAATTACATCAAAGTAAATACTTTTATGTATAAAATAAATTTTAAAAATTATATATATAATGTCGGGTTGGTTTGGTCTCGGGTTGACTTTTTTTTTAGTTAAAACCAAACCAACCCAAGTATAGTCGGGTTTTTTTTTCCAATACCAAACCATTAGTTGGATTTTTTTTTTCAATTTGACTCGATTTGTGGTTTGATTCGATTTTCGATTCGGTTTTGTACACCCCTAATTCCTCCCTCCATTTCTTTTTGGATGTCATTTATACTAAAAATGTTTACTTCAAAGTACTCTAGTTGTCAATTTAAACAATTAGGAGATAATTAATTATTATTTTTTCAAATTTTATCATTAACATTAATTATTCTAGAATTATGAGGTACATATATAGATAAATATTACAAAATTAATAAGAGATATATCAATATTGATCAAACAATCCTCCTTAATTAATTTTTTCTTAAAAATTGTGTCAAATTTTATCATGACAATTGACAGCTAAAAAGGAACGGCGAGAGTATCATATTGCATTACTTTGTGTTTTTCCCATGTGTCTTCCTTACTTAATGTTTGTTGTCTTTACATATCTGTTGATTCTAATTAGTTTTCTTCTTCTCATTTTTTCAGAGTTAGTAAAAATTTGAGATATTGATTTAGTGAGGTTCATTTCATAGTTTTTTGTTATAAAATTATCATTTTTTGTTCTATCGACCTATAACACCTATTGAGTATACACGTGATGCAAATGATAGCACTAGCAACCCTTATTAATTCTCTATCAAAGGCAATATACTTGAAGCTTGGTGATCTACTTGCCATTCAAAAAGAGCCTGATTTTCTCTATTTCTATTTGTCTCATATTTATTATTTCAGATAATCGTGTAACGTTAAGTAATTATAATAAATTTTTATAAACTCTTAAACGAATGACATTTAGTCTTGAGTGTATTTTCATCCTTTTATACTTCTATTAATATAACACTCGAAACTTTTAAATTTTAAATCTGTTTCTAATTAAAATGAAATGACAACTATATTAGTAGCTCAATTATTGGGAATAAAATAACTAAAGATTTTGAATAAAACATTTTTTTTGTGGTTTGGGGGGGGGGGGGGGGGGGGGGGG
>JAJOOE010003556.1:0-19645 GCA_036250405.1 Solanum raphanifolium
AACAAGCCCAATCGCAATGTTGAAGGCTATATTGATCCTTTATTTCCACCGATATCAATTTTTAATCAAAATGGTCGAGGATCTAAAAAGCGTGGAAATCGAGGTTTCACTGTTATGGAAATGCAATCAGATGTGATACATATTTTGTGTAATTCTCCAGAGATTCAACCATATGTCAAGTACGTGTTAAAAATATGTTATTAAATTACATACTAATAAGTGATCATTAACTAACGAAATACTTGAATGTAAAATGATCAGCTTGTTCGTAAACACATGGGGTAATGAAGACATCTATACAGAATTTTCCAAATGGTTGAGGAACTATGTAAGTGTGCAATCACTAAGTATTTAATAATATATTCATGTTATACTAAATTATATTACTTGAAATAACAATCATGTAGGTTTACGATGAATACTCAAGTGTCCAACATTTGCAATTAGTGAAGGAAGTAGCACTTGGACCTGAATCTCAAGTACTAACAATGAATAAGTATTGTGTCATTCTCAAAAAAAAATAAGTATTGTGTCAATGGTTTTAAGTTTCAAACTGAAGAAGTTTCTAGAAACAAGAAAACAAATAATAGCAGTGTCTACATACAAGGTGATGTTGATGGTACTGGTCAAACTATTGAATATTATGGTGTTATTCAAGAGATTATTGAAGTGAGGTATTCAGGTTGTCCTAAGAAGAAGATTGTATTATTTTGGTGTGAGTGGTTTGACCCATCACATAGAGGAACAAAGGTGGACCATCAACATAATATAATTGAAGTTAAGCACACCAGGAAATACAGAAGTTATGATCCTTTTATTATTGCACAAAAAGCTAAACAAGTGTATTACGTTTCATATCAATTGCATAGAGACAAAGCTGATTGGTGGGTTGTTATAAAATGTAAGCATGTGGGAAGAATTGAAATTGACAATGTCTTAGATGTGGCGTATCAAAATGATGTTGCAATTGTTCAACAACAAGTTGATGTTGAATTGGAAACCACACTACAACATCCTCAACACATATTAGAAGAAGTATATGATGATGAGATACTGAATGTTGAGGAAGAAATATCCGATAATGAGGAAAATGAATCATTTGATGACAAAGAATGGGACGATAATGAAAATGAAACAACTGAGGAGGAAGAATGGGAGAATGATGGAATTGAAACAATCGAGGAGGAATAGTGTAGAATGAAAGCTAGCTAGTATATATATGTAAGTGTAGTTTGCTAATTTTATTGAATTTATGATTTTTATATATATTATACATGTATATTTGCATACAGATGTCATCAGGCGGTGCAGTGATAGACATCGCGAGCATCTTGGAGTTAGCCAGACTAAACAGGCTAAAAAGAAGAAATCTAGGAGACCCATAGATCCTGAGGATATAGCAGGATCTATTTCTTCTGCGCCAGAGCGCATCAGCCATGATACTCATATACTTGTTGTTCCGTTTGGTACGGCGGATCATCGACAATATTATCCTAATTACCGTCGACCAATAGGAACTTCCTCTACTTCACAGGCAGTGCCTTCAGTACACTACGAGGACCTAGCTTTACATTCTATTCATCGAGGACGACCCTTATCGGCAGGTACTCCATCTCCCACAGGTGCGTCTCCTCAGTTATCTACCATAAGGATTAGAGATTCTAGTAGCGAACGGTCAGATGCTATGGCCGGTACGCCTCCATTGACTCAGCGTTATGTGCATCCTGATGTATCGCCCTCATCTATAGCAACACCTAGTGCTACTCCAGATGAGATGCTTCATCTAGTTCCTGGCCAGAAGGACAGACTTGGTAGAGTCATGATTGTGCCAGATGGATCATCGTAAGTTTCTTTTGTTATATATTTGTTAGTTTATTTTATTTATTTCTTATACTTTAATATATTATTCATGAACTAACATATTTATTATGTTTTCTACAGGTGGCATCCGGCAAAGGATGTTGTCCGGGCTTTAAAAGACTGTGTTAGGAGACTATATACACAGGCTTATCACTCTTGGGGCGAGATCCCAAACAGTATACGCCAGAGGATGTTTAATAACTTTAGGGTATATATTTTTTAATTAAGTTTAGTGTACTTTACTTTTTTACTATTGATCAAATTAACATTATTCAATTTTTTTTATTCAGACTATGTGTACTTGCGAGCCGAGGCATAATCATGTCCTTTCGACCACATTTGAGAGGAAGGCATCCGCTAGACTGTCTGCCTGGCTAAAGAAATTTTGGGATAGTGCTGAACGTCCGGATTGGATGTTGCCGCATGTTTTTGATGAGCTGAGTCAGTATTGGAACACAGACAAGTTTAAGGAAATATCAGACCAAGCCAAAAAGGCTAGAGGCAGTCTTAAGGGTGGCTCATTGCACACCGGAGGTGCAAAGTCTGTTGGAATAATTGCAAGAGAGATGGTAATTAGTTCTAATTCAAACTTTTAAATAAATAATTAGTTAATTCATATATATCGTTATACATTTTAGTTTTTTATTTATAGAAAAAAGAATTGGGACACACTCCCATTGCACCAGAGGTTTTCAAGAAGACTCATGTCAGGAAGAAAGAAAATGAGTCGGATCCGGATGTGTGGGTGGAGGAAAGAGTCGATCAAACTTTTGTAAGTTATTTAATATGAATAATATATATTAATTTTGAATATATTTATGATATGTATATATATTGATGTCAATTTTTATATTTAATATGCAGAATGAGTTTCAGCATTACGTCGCTGAGAATCTAAATAGTTCGGTCGAAATGACACCTGAACTTTCCACCCAGATCTGGAAAGAAAATGTGGTAGGGGGACACACAAGGGTATAGTCTATGGTGTACGCTATCGAAACAATGTAAGACGACTCCAGTCAGGCTTAGAAGGAATTGGATTGTCAAGTTAAGCCGAGGCACTTAACGGTGTTTAGATTGCTGCTATGTCCGATCAAATAGCTAAACTTACAGCGGCACTGGCAGAGTCAGAGCGGAGAAGAGTAGTTGAACAAGAAATCATGAGCAAGATCGTTCATCAAATCCAAAAACAAGTGATGACGTCGCTCGTGGAACTACTACTTCGGCTCCCAAGGAAAGCGACGACTACAGTACTAATAGTGAGGATGATTGTGTAGGACCCACTCCCTAGTTTACATCGGTGAACTTTTATGAATTTTTTGTAATTTTGAAATAAATTTTTAACCAAATTTTGAAAGACTTTATAAGTTTTTAAATTTTGATTTAGATACTTTCGAATGCTATTTTAAGTTTCTTGTTTTATGTTTAGTGTAGATTGTTTATAATTGTGTGTTTGATTGGGCTGAATAGTATAGATCAATTGAATTGAATTGAATTGCAGGTGGGCAGTAGAAACTGCCAGTTTTTGCTGTAAAAAAAATTGCAGAAAAACCGACGGACAGCATGGTTTTGTCCATTGCTTTTCTGGGTTTTAATTTTTTTTAAAAACCCAAAAAAACGACGACAGGGTCCTTTTGTCCGTCGCTTTTCTGGGATTTTCAAAAATCAAATTTCTTCAAAATCGACGGACTGCATCGCCTTTTAGAAAAAAAAATTTAAAAATTAAAATATAGCGACAGAGTCCATCGCTTTTGTAAAAAAAAATCAAATAAAATATATTAAAAAATGAGACGCGGTCCATCGCTTTTGGAAAAGTGTCGAGCCAAAAAGGGACGGACATAATTGCGTCGCATTTCTGTCGCTTTTGGACAAAAAAGCGACGGACTGTGACACTTTTGTCCGTCTCTTTTTCGCAATTTTTTCGTAGTGTAAGGATGACCACTTGCCTCTCATTGAGTTTGTATATAATAATAGCTACCATTCCAGCATTTATATGGTTCCGTATGAGGCTCTATATAGGCAGGAGTGTAAATCTCCTATTGGGTGGTTCGAGGTTGGCGAAGAGGAGTTGATAGGACCAAATTTGGTTCAGAGTTGTCAGAAATACTGTACTGATGTTAGAAGAAGAGATTTAGAGTTTGAGGTTGATAATTAGGTATATCTTTAAGTTTCACCCATGAAGGGTGTTATGAGGTTTGGTGAGAAAGGAATGATCCGTCCACGATACATTGTTCCTTACAGGATATCCAGGAGGGTTGGTAATGTAGCTTATGAGTTGGAGCTACCATCTAAGTTAGCAGCACTGCATTCAGTGTTTCATATTTCTATACTAAAGAAGTGCTTAGGTGATCCTGCACTTATTGTGCCTTCATATTTCTATGCTAAAGAAATGCTTAGGTGATCCTGCACTTATTGTGCCTACTAAGAGTATTGGAGTGAATGACAAACTGTTATATGAAGAGATTCAAGTTCAGATCCTTGATCGTCAGGTTTGCAAGTTGAGAACTAAAGAGGTTGCATCAGTCAAATTCTTATGGAGGAACCAATTTGTTGAAGAAGCTACTTGGGACCGAGAAGGATATGAAGAAGAGATAGAATCAAATCAAGACCAAGGTACTAACTCTTTGTAAAGTACTCTAGAATGCTAATATGTTGAAGTTTATGCTATTTGCATGTTTTGTGCTTTGTGTAGGTTGTTAGACACTTTTATGCCCCTTTATGCTTAGTTTGGCCTCATTCGAGGACGAATGTTTCCAAGAGGGAGATATTGTAACACCTCGGACTTCGAGAAATGGCTAAAAAAAGGGCAAACAGGCAAGTCCATGAACCCAAAATGAACCATGGACCTTTCACGAGACCTTAGACGTCCCGTTTAGGGGACCACTGCCCGTCTTGTGCATCATGAAGGACTGCCCAAGGCAGCCAAGGTGAAGGTCACCTACACGAGCCACTAAACAGCCAGTGGTGACTTGAATGGTACGTTTAGTGGTCCGTACAAGTCACCCATCAGATTTTGAGTTTTGGGTCAACTTCGAACGATCATATCTCGCAGCACAAAATTAACTAGGTAGCCCATGACCTATCAAATTAAAGGTCTTTGAGTCATTTTTCCAATGACACCAATTTTGCCTCATTTAAAGTTCAGAGTAAAACGTTATGCCCGTTTTAGTGAAGCCTTGTCGGGCAGGTGCAACTTGACGACCCACTAGATGGGCCGTGAAGCATTAAATGGTCGCTGAAGCATTAAACGACCCATGAAGCATTAAACGGCCAGTTCCGTTTTGGGCATCCTTTTAGTTTAAAAAGTTGGGGTTATTTTGGTCTTTCCTCTATGCGTTTGGTACTTAAACTACGTCATTTTAACCCTTATCCTATGCCTAAATTACTTCACTTCACACCAAATTAAAGGCTTAGAAAGTGTTAATCAATTCTTTTATGTTAATTAACACGTCAAGATATTAGAGCAAGGTTCCAAGAGGAGAAAATCTAGGGTTCAAGCGTTCTTCAAGTTTCTTTGATTTCACCAAAGAATTTTGTACTTCCAAGTATGTAGGGCTATCATAGTGTTGGACTAGTTCGTCTTCAGGTCCTACATCTACTTTCAAATCAGTAAAAGAGTAATGTAGGGTTCTATCTTAGATTTTAGTATTATTGAGATGACTTGATATTGAAGTCTGAATTCTTGAGTTGTTGATTATTGAATTCCTATTCCAAAACATTGAATTGTCATACAATGTGAATTGTGATTATTGAGTTGATTGTTCATGACTATTTCTCATCATGAACCCTTTTTTGAGTATTCGGTGAATTCTTATTGAGAATATTTTAAACAAAACATTATTGTTTAATCTAAGTTTTGAGGAAGTAAAGAACAGTTTGAGAAAGAGTATAAGGGAACTAAGTATTTCCAGAATGTTTCATTTTTACATGAAGAAAAAGAGTTAGACTTTTTGAGAAAAGTTTAAAATGTTTTTAGAAAGATTAAGTACAGAGCAGTTACCCCTTAAAGAGGCCCCTTTTTGAGTAATTATCTCAACCCATAATGTATTTTTACATTAAGTAAAGAGAAACCTTGTTTTCTAAATGAACAATGAGTTGATAGACAGTTTAGAGCAATTACCTCTTTTTAAAAGGATAGTTTGAGCAATTATCTCAAACCAGAGCAAGAGAAATGTTATTTATAAATTTGAGGAAAAGTAAACATTATTAGGAGTAGTATTGAGCACCGATATGGGGGAGAGTTCAGACAACTCATAGTCCCCATAAACCATGTCTTGCCAACATAGAGACAGCATCATACTTTATAGATGAATCATTAGCTAGTGACTTCGAGCAGAGCTCAGTGGATCCACTTAGTTGAGGTGTTCTATATCCTGACACGATATAGGACATCTCTGACATCGTGGACAAGACGGTGTATCATCACTTAGCTCATAATGATGTGTGTTGGTTAGGAAATCTCCCTATAGAGTTAAAATGTATTTTCATATATCACTTCTTATGTTAAAGTTCAGAGGATGAGAAAGTATTTTGTGAAGTTAAATGGTTTCATTTCTTTAATTCTTTACATTCAGTTGAGTTTATGTTATACTTATTGCAATCCTTTCTTTCAATTATTTCGCCTCGGCTATATTACATACCCATACATTCAAATGTACTGATGTCATTCGACTTGCATCCTTTATGATGCAGATACATGTGCTCATGGTCATCAACAGGCGCTTCATTGAGATAATTTGACATTTTAATTAGCTTTAGTGAGTCTCCTTACATTCCGGAGGATTCCCCTTATTCCTCTCCATTTATTCATTTTAGGATGTTGTGGGTCTTGTCTCAATATCCATGTTGAACTATAGAGGCTTCATAGATAGTTAGAATTGAGTAGTTCATCAATACTTTCTTTTCTTGAAAGATTGTTTTGCAAATTATTATTTTTATTACAAATGAGTATTTTCAGACATTCCAGTTAAATTTATGTTTTCAAATCTTCTTTACGCTTGAGTAAGTGTCACGCCTCGAGCCTACACCCTGGGTGGGACTGGCACTCGAAATCCATTGCTGGCCCCAGTGAACCCTTGACCTGGCTTACTTAACTCAGCGGAAGACAATATTCATATATATAATGATCAATGAACTTAACTGAACTGGATAATAAAATAACTGAGAATGTTTCAAAGATTAAACATTCAACTTTGCCAAAAGTGGCAACCCAAGTCTTAACAATAAGAAATGATAATGAAAAGACTAAAAGGACTAACATCTGATTGTCTATGAAGCCTCTTAAACAACTAAGATGGATGTTGGGACAAACCCCACAACATCCTAATGAACTAACAACAAAGAAATGAAAATAGATCCTCCGGAATGCAAGAAGGTTCACCGACTGAATCTGAATTACTCACTGGATCAATGGTGCGCTGGAATGCCGATCCTAGTTACCTGTGTCTGCATCATAATAAGATGCAGGTCAACTGGCATCAGTACATTGAATGTACAAGTATGCGAGTTGGAATGCCAAAACAACATAAGCTAGAAAGAGAATATGAAAGAAACACTTAACTTGGCTCTTCTCAACTCATGAATACTTAACTGAACTCATTTCAATATAAAAGAGTTTAAACAAGTGCAATATAAAGAAAAGTTGTTTAAAAATATGATGTCAACTCTGTGTATGCTCAAGGATACAACATAACTCTGAAATGTATGTAAAAATATAATAAGCTGATGTATATAAAAATACAATAACTTCTGTGGGAGTTTCTCTAACCGACAACCATCACATAAGAGCTATAGTGATGATACAGCGATCTACCTCACGCTGCCAGCGCATCCTATACCCAACCAAAGGTATCGAACCTGAACTGCCTAATGGATCCACTAGTCTATTGAGAAAAGGATTCACCTAAAAAGTATGACCCTTTTTTACTTATGGTGGCTACATGGTTCTATGGTGACGTGCGTTATCTAAACGCATGCTCGTCCCCAATTCGGAGTTCAATACTATCCCCAAAATATACTGGCTCTTATGTTTTAAAAACATACTTCTTCTGTGATTTAAGATTAGTGCTCAAAAACTTAGCTCAAAGGCTACCTTGGAAATCAAACTTTCCCCTCTTGCTTCATTTAGAAAGCGATTACTTGTTCTGAAAACTAGCCCGAAGGCTTTTGGAAATCTCAGTTTCCGTTCTTATTTAAATGTTAAAACACTTTAAATCTCTTTAGGAATACTAAGTCCCCACATAATTTTGAAGAAAAGAACTTCAAGTTTACTCTTTGCTTAACTTAAAACTTGAGCCTTAAAACGAAGGTAAAACGTTTGATAAAGACTCTTGAAAACTTTAAGAAACTTTGCTTTGACTTGCTTCTTAACTTCTAGACTTTGACTCTTAGCTTCTATGACTTTGATCTTAACTTTCCTCGAATTGGATTATGGATTCAAGGTTCATGATCTCATGTTTATGGATGATTTCATGATGTTTAGATGTACCTCAGAGTGTTAGAATCAACTAGGAAACATAGGCATCACTTAGGAACTAGTACGAAAAGGTGGGGGAAGAATGGGGAGAATTGGCGTCCCTGGCGCCCAGAGAGGCGCGGGGCGCCAGCCCTCAAACGTCAGAGAAGCTACTGGGGCGCGCTGGCTGGTGCGTCGCCCCAAGGGGTGAACTTCAGAGCCCATTTTGGGACATGCTGGGAGGCGCGACGCTCCACCCCCTTCCCCAGGTTTTTGACGATTTTTCTTCTCCGTTTTTCATCTCTAAACCCTCCTAACTTCCATGGTTCTTTCCCCAAACATTTAGGATCACTAGTACCCTCAACATACAACAAATTTAACTCGAAAATCCACCCGGAAACACGAATCAAATCAACAAGAGACTTCAACTATACAACCATCAAGAACTCAATGAATTTTCAACAATGTTCTTCAAGAACTCACTTTCTTTGCATTCAAACAATTTAAATTCGCTGAATTGAAACAAGATTGGCGTGTGGGTGAAATAACCAACACTATGTGATCTCACATCCCTTGTAGGGATCACCCCCGAAGAATTCCACTCACAAAGCTTAAACGTTCTTAGCGATTTCATGATTTCTCTCCTCTTTTCTCTTCTTTCTTCTCCTCTCCAAGCCCTAGCGTCAATTCTAATTTTTCTAAAAAATAATAAAGTCTTGTTTTACCCCCAATTAATTCCTAAAAACGAAATAGGCAATTAGGTAAAGAAAAGACTAGTTTACCCTTCACATATCCGGAATTGGACTTTCCTTAATCCTACAACCCAACTTCCAAAGGGCATAACTTACTCATACGAACTTGGAATCGTGCAAACTCGATGGCGTTGGAAAGATCAGTCCAAGAAATTTCCAACCATATCTGGAACTACACACAACTCTTCCTTAGCTAGGAGTTATGGTCGTTTGAAGTTGACCAAAAACTCACTTTAACTTACTTAAAATTTTCCAAATTTCCTTATACTTTCCAAAAATGACTATTTCCAATTATTAGCTTCTTCCCAGTTATTTCAAATTGCGAGATGTTACAATATCTCCCCCTTGGAAACATTCGTCCTCGAATGAGATTACTCTTACTAGGCTAAGGGTGTAATATCAAGTTCAAACACCCAAAAAGCAAATGCAAACAAACACCATGCTCACTCATAATTTAAAGAGTACTAACAAGAAAATTAGTACCTTATTCTGCACTTTCTTCGGATTCAAAAAGATGTGGATATCTCTTCTTCATATCCTCCTTAGCTTCCCAAGTAGCTTCCTCAACAAATTGGTTCCTCCAAAGGACTTTGACTAATGCTACTTCCTTAGTCCTCAACTTGCGAACTTGGCGATCTAGAATCTGAACCGGAATCTCCTCATAAGATAAGTTATCCTTGATCTCAATCCTTTCAGTTGGTATGATCAAGGATGGATCTCCCATGCACTTCTTCAACATAGAGATGTGAAACACCGGATGAACCGCGGCTAACTCTTGTGGTAGCTCCAACTCATAAGCTACATTTCTCATCCTTTTGGATATTCGATAAGGTCCGATATACCGGGGACTAAGCTTCCCCTTCTTACCAAACCTCATAACACCCTTCATGGGTGAAACTTTTAGATACACCCAATCATCTACTTCAAACTCCAACTCTCTTCTTCTAACATCAGTGTAGGATTTCTGATGACTCTGTGCCGTTTTCAACCTCTCTTGAATCACTTTAACCTTCTCCATAGATTGATGCACTAAATTTGGTCCTATCAACCCTGCTTCACCAACTTCAAACCATCCGATAGGAGATCTGCATCTTCTCCCATAAAGGGCTTCATATGGAGCCATTTGGATGCTAGAGTGGTAACTGTTGTTGCAAGCAAACTCAATGAAAGGTAGGGGATCATCCTAATTACCTTTGAAATAAATCACACATGCCCTAAACATATCTTCTAATGTATAAATGGTACGCTCTGCTTGCCCATCTGTCTAAGGATGAAAGGCAGTACTCAAGTTCACCTTTGAACCCAAGCCTTTCTAGAATGACTTCCAAAACTGTGCAGTAAATTGCGCACCTCTGTTTGAAATAATGGAGACCAAAACTCCATGAAGTCTTACCACTTCTTGAATATATAGCTTAGCATAATCTTCTGTTGAATGGGTAGTCTTTACGGGCAAAAATTTGGCTGATTTTGTCATTCTGTCGACAATCACCCAAATAGAATCATGTTGTCTACGAGACCTTGGCAAGCCTATGATGAAATCCATATTTATAATCTCCCACTTCCATTCCAAAAGTTCTATATTTTGAGCCAAACCACTGGGCCTTTGGTGCTCTACTTTCACTTGTTGGCAATTTGGACACTTAGCAACAAACTCTGCCATGCCCTTCTTCATGCCATTCTACCAATACACTTCTCTCAAATCGCGATACATCTTTGTGGAACTCGGATGAATGGAATATTTGGAGCTATGAGCTTCCTCCATGATCCTCTCTTGGAGTCCATCCACCATAGGTACGCCCAATTTACCTTGATATCTCAATACACCATCTCCCCCTTGTTCAAAAGCTTATACTATTTGCTTATGAACATTTGCCTTTAAGTCTAGCAAAACAGGATCTTGGTCATGCTTTTCTTTCACTTCTGACACTAGTGATGATTCAGCCCCATTCGTCACCACTATTCGTCCTTCTATGGAATCCATAAGTCGGACTCCTAAGCGTGCAAGCCTATGCACATCTTTTGCTAACTCTCTCTTTTCTTCATCAACATGGGCAGTACTACCCATAGGCAACCTGCTCAAGGCATCAACAACAACATTAGCCTTATCTGGGTGATAAAGAATACTGATGTCATAATCCTTGAGTAACTCTAACCACCTCATTTGTCTAAGATTCAACTCTTTCTGAGTGAACACCTATTGAAGGCTCTTGTGATCAGTGAATACATCAACATGCACACCATACAAGTAATGGCGCCATATCTTCAAAGTGAATACCACAGCAGCCAACTCTAAGTCATGGGTTGGGTAGTTCTTCTCATGAACTTTCAACTGTCTGGAGGCATAAGCTATAACTTTGTCATTCTGCATTAACACACCACCCAAACCAACTCTAGATGCATCACAATACACCACAAAGCCTTGAGTACCCTCTGGTAAAGTTAACATTGGGGCAGTAGTCAACCTCTTTTTCAATTCCTAAAAGCTTTTCTCACAAGCTTCAGACCATTGAAACTTAACTGTCTTCTGAGTCAATTTGGTCAAAGGGGATGAAATAGACGAGAACCCCTCTACAAACCTTTTTATACTAGCCAGCCAAACCCAAGAAACTCCTAATATCAGTTGGAGATGTGGGTCTAGGCCAATTTTGCACTGCCTCAATTTTTTGAGTATCAACTTTAATCCCCTCTCCAGACACAATATGGCCTAAGAATGCCACAGATTCAAGCCAAAACTCACACTTAGAGAATTTAGCATATAACTCCTTATCTTTCAAAGTCTGTAGAACTATTCTGAGATGACCAACATGATCTTCTTCATTCCTTGAATAGATTAGTATGTCATCAATGAAGACGATAACAAAAATATCTAAATAAGGTCTAAAGACTCTATTCATAACATCCATGAACGCTGCTGGTGCATTGGTCAAACCAAAAGACATGACCAAAAACTCATAATGACCATATCTGGTTCTGAAAGCTATCTTTGGAATATCACATTCCCTTACTTTTAACTGATGATAGCCTGATTTGAGGTCAATTTTCGAGAAACAGGAAGCACCCTGAACCTGATAAAAAAGATCATCAATTCTCGGAAGAAGATACTTATTCTTGATGGTAACCTTGTTCAACTGACAGTAATCTATACACATCCTAAGGGAACCATCCTTCTTTCTCACAAATAAGACTGGAGGGCCCCAAGGTGAGACACTTGGTCGAATAAAGCCCTTATCTAATAGATCTTTCAACTGTTCCTTAAGCTCTTTCAACTCTGCCGGTGCAATTCTATATGGCGGAATAGATATAGGACGAATATCTAGAAGAAGGTCTATGCTGAAGTCTATCTCTCTCTTAGGAAGGACTCCGAGAAGATCATCAGGAAAGACTTCTGGGAACTTCTTTACTATTGGAATTAACTGAATAGGAGGTACCTCAACACTTGAGTCATTAATTCGAACTGTGATAGACATACCCCTTAGAAACTAACTTCCTTGCCTTAAGGTACGAAATTAAATGACCCTTCGGTACTGCTGAACTGTTTTTCCACTCTAAGACTGGCTCATTTGGAAACTGAAACTTGACTACTCAAGTTCTACAATCAACTGAGGCATAACAGGCATGAAGCCAGTCCATACCAAAAATGACATCAAAATCTACCATGTCTAACTCAATTAAATCAGTCATGGTACTCTTGTGATTGATGGAAATGGGACAATCACGATAGACTCTCTTTGTTAGAATAGACTCACCAACAGGCATAGAGACATTGAATGGTTCACTAAGTTGCTCAGGAATAACATCAAAGTTCATAGCAACATATGGAGTTACAAAAGATAAACTCGCTCTTGGATCTAGTAAGGCATAAACAGTAAAATGAAAGACTTGAATCATACCAGTGACAACATCAGGTGAATCTTGGAAGACTGGGCTCTATTTCCCCCATTACCATTTCCCTGCTTGCTCTTTGGACACTCTCGCATAAAATGACCAGTCTGACCACACTTGAAACAACCAGTGGAGCCCTCATGACAAATACCTGAATGGTTCCTACCACACTTGGCGCATGCAGGAGGCTTACTGCCCCCTTGTGCCACGCTACCTTGAGAATAAACAGGTTTAGCTCTAAAGTTCTGATTATTGTACTCACCTTTGTTCTAAGGTTCAAGTGCACTAGCAGATGATGGTGCAGAGCCCTTTTGTTTCCGTTAGAAGGATGATCGGTTGGCATTACTTTTCTGCTGCCCGAACTCATTCCATGTCCTAGCCCTCTTGTTCTTGAATTCCTCCCTATCCCTTAGCTTCTCTTCCTCTACCTGCTGCACATAGACCATCAACCTCGAAATGTCCATGTCTCCAATAAGCATTGCTGCCCGGCCCTCTTTGCTCGATAGACGGGACAACCCAGCAATAAACAGACTCATCCTACTCCTCATGTCTGTAACCATTTCCAGAGCATAGCGAGACAGTTAGGTGAACTTCAACCCATATTTATGAACTCTTAGAGAATCCTGCTTAAGTGTGAGGAACTCACGTACCTTTGCCTCCTTCAGTTCTAGGGGAAAGAAACGCCCCAACAAAGCCTCTTCAAAACATGCCCAACTCGCAGGTAGTGCGTCCTCAGCTGTACCCCCTTTTGACTGATCAAACCAAGCCTAGCAACATTTTTCATCTGATATGCAGCTAGCTCGACTCTCACAATATCAGTAACGTGCATCACATAGAACACCTTTTTCAGTTCCTCAATGAAGTTCTCTGGATCCTCTGCAGTGCTCGAACCAGTGAAATTTGGAGGGTTTATCCTCAAGAACTCACGAATCCTTGAAGTGTCAGCCTCTTCTTGTCGAGCTCATCTTTGCTGCCCAACTTGGTTAGTCACAACTTGACTGAGCATCCTTATAGCCTCTCTGAACTCAGCATTAATAATTTCTCCTTACAGTTGCACTTCAGGTGCATTAGGTAACTCTTGCTCCTTAACATTACGCCTAGCAGGATGTCATCTAACAGCTCTTCGTGGAGGCATGACTATCTTAAAAGCACGTGCAAGCACGAATTAGAGGGAAACTTTTTAGAGATTAAACTCTAACACACGAGATGAGTGTGAAAGAAGTGAGATAGTTCCTAAATGTTTCAGCCTCCAAATTATAGATGTGGCGCATTTAACACCGATAACTAGGACTCAACAGACACGGCTTCATAGACTCCCTAGGACTCTTGAAATCTGTGCTCTGATACCAAGTTTGTCACACCCCGAGCTTACACCCTGGGTGGGACTGGCACTCAAAATCATTGTTGGCCCCAAGCGAACCCTTGGGCTGGCTTACTTAACTCACTGGAGGACAATATTCATATCTATAATGATCAATGAACTTAACTGAACTGGATAATAAAATAACTGAGATTGTTTTATAGATTAAACATTCAACTTGGCCAAAAGTGGCAACCCATGTCTTAACAATAAGAAATGATAATGAAAAGACTCAAAAGACTAACACCTGACTGTCTATGAAGCCTCTAAAACAACTGAGATAGATGTTGGGACAAACCCCACAACATCCTAATGAACTAACTATAAAGAAATGAAAATAGATCCTCCGGAATGCAAGGAGGCTCAGCGACTGACTCTGAATTGCTCATTCCGATCCTAGTTACCTGTGGCTGCATCATACTAAGATGTAGGTCAATTGGCATCAGTACATTGAATGTATGAGTATGCAAGTTAGAATGCCAAAACAACATAGGCTGGAAAGAGAATCTAAAAGAAACACTTAACTTGGCTCTTCTCAACTCATGAATACTTAACTGAACTCATTTCAATATAAAAGAGTTTAAAGAAGTGCAATATAAAGAAAAGTTGTTTTAAAATATGATGTCAACTCTGTGTATGCACAAGGATACAACATAACTCTGAAATGTATGTAAAAATACAATAAACTGATGTATATAAATATACAATAACTTTTGTGGGAGTTTCTCTAACCAACAACTATCACATAAGAGTTATAGTGATGATACAGTGATCTACCTCACGCTGCCAGCGCATCCTATACCCGACCAAAGGTATAGAACCTGAACTGCCTAATGGATCTACTAGTCTATTGCGAAAAGGATTCATCTAAAAAGTATGACCCTTTTCTACCCATGGTGGCTACATGGTTCTATGGTGACGTGAGTTATCTAAACGCATGCTCATCCCCAATTCGGAGCTCAATACTATTCCCAAAATATATTGGCTCTTATGTTTTAAAAACATACTTCTTCTGTGATTTAAGATTAGTGCTCAAAAACTTAGCTCAAAGGCTATCTTGGAAATCAAACTTTCCCCTATTGCTTCATTTAGAAAGCAATTACTTGTTCTGAAAACTAGCCCGAAGGCTCTTTGGAAATCTCAGTTTCCGTTCTTATTTAAATGTTAAAACGCTTTAAATCTCTTTGGGAATACTTAGTCCCCACATACTTTTGAAGAAAAGAACTTCAAGTTTACTCTTTGCTTAACTTAAAACTTGAGCCTTAAAATGAAGGTAAAACGTTTGATAAAGACTTTTGAAAACTTTAAGAAACGTTGCTTTGACTTGCTTCTTAACTTCTAGACTTTGACTCTTAGCTTCTATGACTTTGATCTTAACTTTCCTCGAATTGGATTATGGATTCAAGGTTCATGATCTCATGTTTATGGATGATTTCATGATTTTTAGATGTACCTTAGAGTGTAAGAATCAACTAGGAAACATAGGCATCACTTAGGAACTAGTACGAAAAGGTGGGGGAAGAATGGGGAGAATTGGCGTCCCTGGCGCCCAGAGAGGCGCGGGGCACCAGCCCTCAAACGTCAGAGAAGCTGCTGGGGCGCGCTGGCTGGTGCGTCGCCCCAAGGGGTGAACTTCAGAGCCCCTTTTGGGGCATGCTGGCTAGAGCGACGCTCCACCCCCTTACCCGGTTTTTGACGATTTTTCTTCTCCGTTTTTCATCTCTAAACCCTCCTAACTTCCATGGTTCTTTCCCCCAAACATTTAGGATCAATAGTACCCTTAACATACAACAGATTTAACTCAAAAATCCACCCAGAAACACGAATCAAATCAACAAGAGACTTCAACAATACAACCATCAAGAACTCAATGAATTTTCGACAATGTTCTTCAAGAACTCACTTTCTTTGCATTCAAACAATTTAAATTCACTGACTTGAAGCAAGATTGGCGTGTGGGTGAACTAACCCAACACTATGTGATCTCACATACCTTGTAAGGATCACCCCCGACGAATTCCACTCACAAAGCTTGAACGTTCTTGGCGATTTCTTGATTTCTCTCCTCTTTTCTCTTCTTTCTTCTCATCTCCAAGCCCTAGTGTCAATTCTAATTTTTCTTTAAAAAAAATAAAGTCTTGTTTTACCCTCAATTAATTCCTAAAAACGAAATAGGCAATTAGGTAAGGAAAAGACTTGTTTACCCTTCACATATCCGGAATTGGACTTTCCTTAATCCTACATCCCAACTTCCAAAGGGCATAACCTACTCATACGAACTCGGAATCGCGCAAACTCTGTGGCATTGGAAAGATCATTCCAAGAACTTTCCAACCATATCTGGAACTACACCTAACTCATCCTGAGCTAGGACTTATGGTAGTTTAAAGTTGATCAAAAACTCACTTTTAACTTGCTTAAATTTTTTCAGATTACCTTATACTTTCCAAAAATGACTATTTTCAATTATTAGCTCTTCCTAGTTATTTCAAATTGCGAGATTTTACAGTAAGTCTTCCGCTAAATAATCAACTAGACCAAGGGTTGCTTGGGGATCAGAAATGGTTCTCGAGTGATGGCCATGTATAGGGTGTAGGCTTAGGACATGACACGCACCATCTTCTCGAAAGTTGTAGCTGGTAGAGACTTGATCGATATTTGTCCAAAAATCAACTTTTTGAGGTTGATTTTATGCATTTTTTAAAAGTGATTTTCACTATTGAAAGCAAATAATGGCTATGCGACTGAAACTTTAAAACTTAGCTACTTAAATAATGATTAAAAAGTTTCTTATCATGAATGAGCTATTATATTTTAAGCTAAAATTTTACGATATGAATTTTACTATATTGTTTTAAAATATGAATTAAGTAATTGTATTTTTTGAAACTTTTTCATACTACCAAAGCAATAAAAAATCTCCACGTAGACAAACAATATTATAGCAAATTTACTTCCTTCTTTTACTTAAAAAAAATCCTTCGCTTCTTTCAAGTGAAACGTGTACAATTGTAACAAATCCACATTACTTCACTTTCAAGTTAATATTCTGTCTTTCCACTCACTTTTGTGTCTTACTACTATTTTGTTTTCTCTATTTTGCTACTACGGGCGGACCCACACTATGAAGAAGGGTGCCACATACACCCGCTAATTTTTAAAAAAATTATATGTATATATTTATATTTATTTTAAAAAATTGGTAGAACTTAGAATATAGTTAATAGTGCACCCATGAAATGCATAGAAGAATCTTTGTCCTATTGGTACAAGCTAAAAATATCACCCTTGAGACTAGGGTTCAAATTCAATTAAAACATTTTTGTATTATTTTTATTTTAAGTTTAGCTTAGAACTCATATTTGAGCTAAAGTTATATTGGTACACTCAGAATCTTCAAATCATGAATTAGCCTATAGTACCAATTTCTTTTCAACATCTCCTGCTGTGTTGTTGCTTTCATTATCTGATGTTTGTTTTTCTGGTAAGCCCGTTTTCTGATTTATTTTTATTTTTTAATCAAAGTGTGGGTCAAGCCCCTTTATTCAAAAAAATAAAATAAAAATAGAAACAATAGATAAAAGACCAAATATAAAAAGAAACTAAAAAACGCTGAACTGGAAAAGGAAAGTTCCTCCAGTACAATCTCTAGCTGAACCTGATCTCCATCTCCGCCAGTCTGATTAATCTTTTCTTATTGCACTTCTTTGTATCAACACTTGGCTATAACTTTGGCTTCTTAATTTGTAAACAAATTAATTAATATCTCACTCTTTCTCTATCCCCTTGCTTCTTCTTCTGGGATTTTCTATCCCCTTTTTAACTATTTGGTCAATTTTGCTGCTATAGAGAAGCACGGAAATGGAAGCTTCATTGTTTTTTTTTTGTTCAAGCATGTATGTGTAATTTTAAGGCCGTAGGCAGTTGCTAAATTAGTAAATTCAGTTATTCAGGCACAAAAATTATCTGACCCATATCTTCGCCCGACAAACCTTAGATTCTATGTGTATTCTTAGTGTGGTACTTTTCTTTTTGCCCCATTTAAAATACCGAATAAGCTTCAATTTTGCAGTTAGTTAGGTGTGCAATATTATTTCCGATAGACCCTCGATTGACAATAAAATCAATCTAGAAGTAAGATAACTACATTATTGTAGATATTAAAATTTTATGGGACTCTACAAGATGTGTTCAATTCAAATTGGGACTATAGAAGGTTTGTTCAGTTTCAATTAGAATTCTTGGAAGTTACTCAACTTTAAATCCTAGTTCATGCTTATATAAAAGATACTAAATTTCCTTAAAAGGCATCTCGAATATCTCGACATATTCCACAAAATTAATGGAATATTCATATAGAAGTCAAATCTAAATCATCATAGTTTGAGAAATACGCACAAACGACCATCGAATTATGGATAAATTTTAAGATAGTAGAATAATGGGAGGAACATAATTGTACCCGCAATCTTTATCAATAAAATTATATTTTTTCTTATTTTATTGTGATTACAATTTATTTGTTGTCACTTTAAGATTTGTTACAAATATATATATATATATATATATATATTCAAATTGAAAATTAACTTTAAAATAAACACGGGCTCTTCATCACTAGTCCTTAAATAAGTGCCACTATGGGGACAGGAACTATTTCAAAAATGAATTCCTTAAATAAATAGCAGTGTAGGACCTTCAAATTATCTGCAATCTTATCTTTGTCAAGGAAATGCTAACTGCTCTTTAATTTATCCACAAAAGCATCTAAAATTTAGACATGGGCCCCTGTTATTTTCAAACAAAACAAAATTAATTTCATTAAGCCATTCATATTAAATCTCTTTACCTATAGATATTCTCATATTGTTCTAATCCAAATGCAAGATTCAGGTGTATTTAAGTTCAGTCAAATAAAGGGATGTTTTGAAGACTATCAATAATTCGGAGATGAAATTAATAATTTGTGTCAAATTTATAGACATTTTCGATACTTCTCTCATATATATTTGTTTGAAAAATAGAAAATGATCACTTAATCATAATTAATTATATATTTTTCGTTTCATTAAATCAATAAATTATAGTAACTTGAACTGATTTGATGTAAACGTCTGATGTGAATAAGTATTTATCCAACTATTTGTGATGATAAGTATCGATTTAGTGTGAGATAAGTGTGTGTATCTATTAGTAAAAATTAGTGGATATGGATATAATGCATCTAATGTTCATAACTCACGCCCATTGATATAAGACATTTTTTGTGCTTTTAGTAAAATGAATTAATTGGATTAATATGAGTTTAGATGCCGCCAAGGCAACAATTAAGATAAG
>JAJOOE010003557.1:0-16716 GCA_036250405.1 Solanum raphanifolium
GTAGACTTTTAACACATTTTCCATACATGAGCATGCATTCAAAATAAGCAGAAAACTTTAGCTTTGGTGTGGATGAATTCTAGCAAGCATCTAAACATATTGAGGCATGTCATAAAGCAACAAATGGAAAATAACATCAGTAAAGAGCCGACAAATTTATAAACTCGAATCAATTTCAAGCCAAAATTTTTGACAGAAACCTATGCGAATACCCAAGCGACAAATAATGAACCGAAATCAGTACTAGAAACTGGATTTGAAACTAAACATCCCATCCTATATGCGATTTACACAGTAAACAAGCAAAATAAATGCTGCTATTTAAATGGATAAATTATGAACTGATTTCATACTCAAGCTATGAAGACGTTACTTTGAAAATCAAGCTAAGACATAGGGGAAATACAAGCAGCGAACAAGAGAGGAATGATCGGCCCTCCGGCGTCCATACACATACATTCGAGTAATTTTAAAACACAAACAGAAGAAAAGAATGTATGTCTATCGAAAACTCATACAACCATATTAAAACCAGAAACAGAAGCAACGAGCCAAATCAACAGCTAGACAACGAACTTGAGACCAAAACACAAAATACTGTTCGAGAACGGAACAAAGAAATATACCTCTTTCGGAGCAGCGACTTGGGACTGATACGAATTGGATTCCGACCCTTCCACCACGCGAATTCGAGACTCGAAAAGTATACAAAGGGAGTCCCAATGAGACCCGAATAATAATCCTTTTCCAAACTTTCGAGCTAGAATGCTCTCTAAGGATTTTTCAAGTGTAAAACTAAATATTTTTTCAAACCTCTGTAAGCTGTATTTCGTGAGTAAACTCCAGTCAACCCTATATCTCTTCTAACTTTACTCTCAACTTTCTTCTGATATTTTCCTTTCTGTTTTTGCCTAATTTTCTCTTAGTAAAGAATTTTCAACTAAAAAAAAAATCCTCCCTCTCTACAATGAATAAGGGGAATATATAGAAGAAACTAGGGTTCGGAAAATGGAGGGAAAGGGCTAAATTTTGGGTCCAAAGAGCCGATTTCGAAATTCAAAAATCCCAAAAATCCTTTCACCATTAAGGGAAAACAAACCTTTTTCTGATACTTTCAAACCATTCTGAAAAAGGAAAGGAGGAATGGACGTTTCGGATTAATTGATTATCCTTCTTGGGTTACGTGGCTTGATCTCAAGCTTGCAAAGGGTGATTTCGCGGCTGCAAGGACGAAGTTGCAACTGCTTTATCTGCTGGAGCAGTACGGGTGTACTGGTAAGGCAAAAGGAAGAAGAAATGACGGGAAAATTGCACATAGATGTCGTGTGATTTCTGTGTATTTTGACGGTGGTTGTCGTGTATTGTTGTTGTGATTTTACGTTCTAGAAATTTGGGTTCTTTTGTGAAGGAGGAATGGATTTGGGCTGGGTTGGGGAAAAGGGAGTGGGCTGGGCGTTTCTTTGGACATTGTTGTAAGTTTGGTGGGCTGGATTATTGTTGAAGGAATGGGAATATGGAAATGTGGGTTGTAGGTTTGCTGGAAAAGTTGGAGAAAAGGCCCAAAATTTTGGCCTTAAAATGGTTTTAAGGTGAGGTTAAAGATGGGTTAGTATTAATTAATTAACGAGCTTCTTAATATTAATGAAATAGAATAATTAATTTAATTGCAAACCAATGATTTAAAATTATAACCATAACTTGAACTAAACTAATTTTGTAAAAATATTTAAAATAACATCTTTTTTTTTTTGTGAGACGATTTTCAAGTATCCACAAAATATACTAATATATATAACATTACATGAAATATATCTATTATTCAAAGTACTATAAAAATCGACTGAAATTATTTAAAATAACCTTGAAACTATTTTGAATTATATAAAGCTAATTATTCTAAATCGATTAGGATTTAAGAAGCTCAGTGATTAATTTAATATTGTGGAGGGTCAAAATTGAGTGTCAACAACTGTCCCTCATTTTACTTGGATTGATGGAAGATATCCGAGGAAGACGAAATTGATGAATCCAATTTTGGCCGACCATATCTTCATCCTTTGGGAAAGGGATTTAGTACGAACTTTGGAAATTATGGCCGAACCCTGAAAAATGGGCTCCCTACATTTCTCAGGCTATATGAGAATTCAGGCCACTTGTAGCTTGATACGCTTGATTTGACGCACGATTTGAAAGAATTCAAAAGTCACCCTGGTATCGAATTATGAAGAGACCGAGATGCTCGAGAATAAGATTTAAGAGCGAGTGTTGGAATACAGCCGAATTTTCAACACTGATCCCGCCTACATATCCCTCAACATAGGGAATCAGACTGCTTGTGGTTCGACTCTATCGGTTGAAAAGGAAATCTATCATGCAAGATAACCTTTGGTTCTGGAAAAGTGTCAAAGCAAGTCGAGTATGAAAAAGAGGCTTGCAACCTCTTAGCCATGAATGTGGTGCACTTCACACCCATAATTAAGAACTTACACAGACATAATTTCCAAAGCTCTCGGCGCATTGTCACTCAGATTGGAAGGATGCTTCCGGTAGAGACCAAAAAAATTCCGGATGCGAAACTGAAACCAACAAACCCAAAGATGTACCCACATGCCTTCTGATAGGGGTGTGGTTTGATTGTGGTGGAAGTCGCTCCGCTGCTCGCGTCCTAAGAGTTTGGCATTCCTCTTTGGACTATGTCCTAGTTCGCTGCTAAGAAAAAGTTCCATGTTGTGCTGTATCCTTTTTGATGTCGTCCGCACCTGTGGTTTGTTTTGGAGAATTCATCCTTTTGGATGCTCTCGACAAAGACTGAGATAAAGCTCATTAGCATAAAAATGCAATTCAAATGGGGGACAATGCCTTTTACCGTGTTGACACTTAATTGCTCTCTTTGAATATTTAGCGTCAATTCCATCGGGTTTGGCGCAAGCAAATAGAGGTAGTGTTTCATATTTGCAATATAATCTTCAATGTACTCTTTCTTTGATGTCAAAGTAATAAAATAAGCTGATGTAATATGTTGATAGTTCTCTTGACGTCGTTGTTGATAATTCTCTTGATGTCATTTTGTAAAGAAAAAATGGTGCAGTCGATGTTGATCTTCTTGTGATAGGTAAATCTTTCTCTTGCATAACTTCTTTTCCGCGATGCATGAATCATTCTTTTGCTATGCATGAATCTCTTTCCTGCGTTGCATGACTTCTTTCTCTTGCTATGTATGACTTCTGTTCTTGCTATGCATGAATCCTTCTCTTGCGATGTATGACTCTTTCTCTTGATATGCATGAGTCTTTCTCTTGCAATGCGTGAATCTCTTTTCTTGCAATGCATGAATCTCTTTTCGCGATGCATGACTCCTCTTCCGCGATGCATGAATCCTTCTCTTGCTATGCATGAATCTCTTTCCCGCGTTGCATGACTTTTCTCTTGCTATGCAAAAATCTTTCTCTCGCGATGCAAAAATCTTTCTCTCGCAATGCATGAATTCTTTCTCTTGCAATGCATGAGCTTTTCTTGCTATGCATGACTTCTCCTCTTGCAATGCATGACTTCTCCGCAATGCATGACTTCTTCTTTCTCTTGCTATGCATGAACCTTCTTTTGATGATGCCTCCCTGATACCAAATGAAGATAACGCTTCACCGAGCAACATAAGTAATCTTCTGGGTATCTCTTAGACGGCGGTATCGTCTCAATCGACAATATAAATAAAAATGACCCTTGGAGTAGTGGTATCATCTCTTTTGACAATACGATATAAATGACTCTTCGGATAGTGATATCGTCTCAATTGACAATATAAATAAAAATGACCCTCGGAGTAGTGGTATCATCTCATTTGATAATACGATATAAATGACTCTCCGGGTAGTGGTATCATTTCATTCGACGATACAATATAAATAACCTTCGGGGTAAGAATACTATCATATCTGATAATATAATGCAGATAAATATCTTCCAGGTATCTTTAGTTGCTGGAAAATAATAATATTTCTCTCTGCAAGGTTTTCATTTGTCCCATCTCCGAACATAATTGCATGCTCATTATGAACCTTGCCCTGCTGAGAATTTGAATAAAGTGATGCTACTCATATTCCTAATTCTTGGTATAAGAAGCATAAAATATTTCCTGCATCCGCAGAAAAGTTGTCAATTTGGGGAGCTCTCCGCCCTTTTGACTTCTCCATATCCATTGAATGGAAGAATATGCCGATCTTGAGGCAAGCTTATAGACCTGCGTCCACAGAAAAATTGTTAGTTTAAAGAATGAACTGATATGTGTCGATCTCTTCGGTTGTCTGCTCCTTATCTTGCTATCTCTGATTGATTTCTCCGATCCCCCACTTCTTGATAGATAAGACAAAACATTTTTGTGCAAAAATAATTGAAACATAGAGGAAATGTTTTAAGAAATATAGATTTTCGAAAAGTAGTATTTGGGAAAGGTCACTGCCAAGTGTCATGTCAACGTCAAGCTTAATGAATGCCATTTAGAGGTGATGTCTCGAGATCTATCTGATTACTCACTGGGGAGTGTCCAAAGTTGTTCTAGACTTCAGATGAACCTTATTGAAATTTTTGGGGTCCTCCTCAAAATTTATGTCCCAGTTAACGTCTTGGCTTATCTTTAACTGTTGATGAGCAAATCAAGGAATTTTTGAGATCCTCTCAAAAATTCTGTCCCAGGTGCAAATCTCAAAGTAACTTCAGTCTTGATTTTGTTGGAGAGATCTCTTTCTCGAGAATTTTTGAGTCCCTCTCAAAAATTATGTCCCAGTTTATATTATAAAGATAAACAGAAATCTTACGGCAGGTATGACCGAGCCGTTGTGGCGCCTACGTATCCCGTTGAGGTAGGAATCAGGTCAAACGTAGTTCCCCGTCTCGAGGATTAACAAAAAATAAGAAAAATTACAAAGAAACCCGACCGAGGCCGAACAGGCCGCCTACGTATCTCATTCTTGAGAATTTAGGTCGAACGTAGTTCAAATACAAAAGGGAAATATTAAAAAGGGTATAAGGAGTGACCGAGGCCGACATAGGCCGCCTACGTATCTCATTCTTGAGAATTCAGGTCAGACGTAGTTCATTACAAAGGGATAAAATTTTAAACGCAGCGATTACAAGCAAATGGAACGATTACAAGGAAATGACAGGAAAACAAACTGAAACTTCACGCATAGTATCTCTTGACAGCGTCTAAGTTGATCGATTTTGGCCATTCAGTGCCATCCATCTCCGCAAGGACCAAGGCACCTCCAGATAATACTTTGCGAACCATGTAGGGTCCTTGCCAATTTGGTGCAAATTTCCCTTTATATTCATCCTGGTAAGGGAAAATGCGTTTGAGAACTAACTGACCAATTTTGAATATCTTGGCTCTTACTTTCTTGTGGAAAGCACGGATCATTCAATGTCGATACAGTTGTCCATGACAAACAGCAACCATTTTCTTCTCATCAATCAATGTCAACTGATCAATCCGCTTGTGAACCCATTCAGCATCACCCAATTCAGCTTCTTGGATGATTCTCAACGAAGGTATTTCAAATTTTGCAGGTATAACTGCTTTTGTTCCATATACTAGCAAATATGGAGTAGCTCCAACTGATGTTCTGACAGTCGTTCGGTAACCCAACAAAGCATATGGCAACATCTCGTGCCAACCTCTGCGATTATCAATCATTTTCCTCAAAATCTTCTTTATGTTTTTGTTGACAGCTTCTACGGCTCCATTCATCTGGGGATGATAGGCAGTTGAGTTCTGGTGAGTAATATTGAATTGTTCACATATCTCTCTCATCAAGTGACTGTTGAGATTTGCTCTGTTATCAGTGATGATGGATTCGGGTACTCCGAACCTGCATATCAAATTGTTGCGAACGAAATCAGCTACAACTTTCTTGGTTACTGATTTGTACGAAGCTGCTTCCACCCACTTGGTGAAGTAGTCAATGGCAACTAAAATGAATATGTGTCTATTAGAGGCGGCTGGCTCTATTGGACCAATGACATCCATGCCCCAAGCTACAAAAGGCCAAGGTGAACTCATAGCATTGAGTTCATGAGGTGGCACTCGAATCAAATCTCCATGCACTTGACATTTATGACACTTCTGCACAAACCTGCAATAGTCATGCTCCATAGTCGTCCAAAAATAACCCGCTCGGAGGATCTTTCTTGCCAAAGTGAGCCCGTTCATGTGAGTACCACAGACTTCGGCATGTATTTGTTCCAGAAGCTTTGCAGCTTCATCAGCATCAACACATCTGAGAAGACCTAAATCTGGAGTCCTCCTGTAAAGGATTTCCCCACTTGCAAAGAAATTGAGGGCCATACGGCGTAACAATTTCTTCTGGTTGAATGTTGCACTCTCAGGATAAGTCCCATCCTCTAAATACTTCTTGACATCAAAATACCAAGGCAGACCATCTGGTTCCGCTTCAACATGCGAACAATAGACAGGCTGCTCTTTTACCTCTATATCCACTGGATCTATATAACTTGTATCTGGATGTTTGATCATTGAGGCAATGGTGGCAAGAGCATCAGCCAACTCATTCTGCATCCTGGAAGTGTGTCTGAACTCAATCTTGCGAAATCTGTTGCACAACTTCTGTATATACTGCACATATGGTGTGATCTTTGGATTCTTCACATCCCATTCACCCTGAACTTGATGAATTAGCAAATCCAAATCTCCAATAACCAACAACTCATGAACGTTCATATCAATTGCCATCTTCAGATAGAGGATGCAAGCTTCATACTCAGCTATGTTGTTTGTGCAATTAAATTGGAGTTTAGTCGCCATAGGATAATGCTAACCGGATTCTGAGACTAAAACTGCTCCAATACCTTTCCCTTGGTGATTTGCCGCTCCATCAAAGAATACTCTCCAACCACGGTACGCTTCAGAAATATCTTCACCCACAAATGCTATTTCTTCATCGGGAAAATAAGTCTTGAGCGGTTCATACTCTTCATCAACCGGATTCTCTGTAAGATGATCAGCCAAGGCTTGTGCCTTTATCGCTTTCTGAGTCACATGCACGATGTCAAACTCACTCAAAAGCATTTGCCATTTAGCCAACTTCCCGGCCGGCATTACTTTCTGGAAAATATACTTCAACGGGTCCATCCTGGAAATAAGGTATGTGGTATAAGAAGACAAATAATGTCTCAACTTCTGAGCAATCCATGTCAAAGCACAACATGTTCTCTCTAAAAGAGTGTAACGAGCCTCATATGGAGTGAATTTCTTGCTCAAGTAATAAATGGCTCGTTCCTTCTTTCCTGTTTTGTCATGTTGACCAAGCACGTATCCCAATGCATTATCTGAGACCGACAAATATAGCAATAACGGGCTCCCTTCTCGCGGAGAGACCAACACCGGCGGATTGGATAAATAGTTCTTGATGGCATCAAAAGCAGTTTGACATTCTTCAGTCCACCTGGTCGAGGCATCTTTTTTCAATAACTTAAAGGTGGACTCACACACCACGGTGGATTGAGCTATGAACCGGCTGATGTAGTTCAACTTTCCTAAAAAACTCATCACCTCTTTCTTGGTCTTCGGAGAAGGTAATTCCTGGATCGCCTTGATCTTGGAAGGGTCAAGCTCAATGCCTCTTCTGCTAACTATAAACCCCAACTCCAAAAGCACATTTGGCGGGATTTAACTTCAAATTGTATCGGCGCAAGCTATCAAAGAACTTCCTCAAGTGAGTCAAGTGATCCGAACTCTCGCGGGACTTGATTATGACATCATCTACATACACCTCTATCTCCTTGTGAATCATATCGTGAAATATGGTCGTCATGGCCCTCATGTAAGTAGCACCGACATTCTTGAGACCAAAAGGCATCACTCGATAATGACATACACCCCAAGGCGTGATGAAAGCTGTCTTTTCTGCATCTTCTTCGTCCATCAGGATCTGGTGGTAACCCGCATAACAATCCACAAATGACTGCATCTCATGATTAGCGCAGTTATCAATGAGGATGTGAATGTTTGGCAATGGAAAATTATCTTTCGGGCTAGCTCTGTGGAGATCTCTGTAGTCAACACAAATGCTGATTTTTCCGTCTTTCTTGGCAACCGGAACAACATTGGCTAACCAAGTCGGATATTGCGTCACTTCCACTACTTGAGACTCGATCTATTTTGTAATCTCCTCTTTGATCTTCAAACTCAACTCAGGCTTGAACTTCCGAGTCTTTTATTTTACTGGACTGAAATCTGGATTGATCGGCAATTTGTGGGACACCATATTCATGCTCAGCCCTGGCATGTCTTTATAAGACCAGGCAAATACATCAATGTATTCTCTAAGCAAACGAACTAGGTCTCTTCTTTGAGTTTCGGTCAAATGGACACTAATTCTGACTTCTCTGACACACTCCTCATCTCCGAGATTCATAGTCTCGATTTCTTCCAAATTCGGCTTATGTTGATTCTCAAATTGTCGAAATTCTTCGGCAACATGTTCGGGCACCTCATTTTCTTCTCCGTATACCTCGCATTCATTATCTCCTGCCTTATTTTATTCACTCGGTTCATGACATGACATGACATTGATAGGTTTTAAATTATTATTACTGAAATCATAAACAAACAAAGTTAGAAAAGCAAAATATAAACAAATAAATAAACATTTTTTGATAAAAGAGGCTTTCGTTTTAATTGAAATAACAAGCTCAAACTTTAGCCATGGCTGAGGCCCATTACGCTTTTTAAAACATCACAAGGGAATTTAAAAACTTCAAACAAATAAAACTGCTTAAAGGGTGGGTCTCGGGCCTCTTCCGAACTACCACCAATTTTAAAATAAACAAAGACACATGTCTTTTCTACCCAGATGAGCAGGAAATCAGGAGTGGTGTGGAGGTCCAGTTTTGCAATCGCTCCTCAGGTTCTGCATCACGGATGCCTGATGTCCCAGCCTCATTTTCGATGACCGCATCAATCTCCTCAAAAAGGCCACAGATTCCTTCTCCGAGACCACCATCGTTGACATTTTCTCGTATCGAAATGATTGGTACAGATGAGGAATTGGCCTGGCCAATGCTTGATCAACACTCTTGTTCTTCGTCTCTGCTTCGTCGTCTGTTGGGACATATCCCAAACCAAACTTTGCTCCTTTGGAGGGAATTTGGACAGGCTCGACGATTCCTTGAAAGTGCTTCCCCAATCCAAAACCTGGTTCGAAACCACTCTGGAGCATGACAGTAGCAATCATCTTGTACACGGAGGGCATATGAGGTTGCGGAGCCAAATCATCACCGGTGGCATTTACCAGCTCCACCGTGTAGAAATCACAACCTCGGGAAACCTCGTGAACGATCGGCGCATACCCATCGGAGTGACTCCCCTCACCATGAATGACCAATTCCTGATCCTTCCAAACAAATTTCATCAATTGGTGAAGGGTGGAAGTCACAGCCCCAGCCATATGGATAAACGGTCTTCCAAGAAGAAAATTGTAGTTGGTATTAATGTCCAACACCTGAAACTCCACATTGAATTCTGTAGGCCCCATCTGAACATCCAAATTTACTGCCCCTATCGTGTCTCTCTGCACTCCATCGAAAGCTCTCACATTGACCTGATTTTGTTGAACCTTTCCCAAGTCGAATTTCAGCTGCTTGAGAGTCGAAAGCGGGCAAATGTTGAGACCGGACCCATCGTCGACCAAAACACGATTTATAACTTTGTCCTGGCATTTGATGGTGACGTTCAGAGCTTTGTTGTGCATCCTCCCTTCAAAGGGCAGCTCTTCGTCGCAAAAACTGATTCGGTGTCCTCGGATGACTTAGTTTATCATAGCTGATAAATTGTCACTGTTAGTACCCACAGGCACATAAGTATCATCCAGAGCCTTCATCAACGCTTGCCTATGCAGTTGTGAACTCATTAACAAAGCCCATACAGAAATCTGAGCTGGTGTCTTCTCCAAATGCTTCACAATTGAATAATCTTTCGGCTGCATTTTCCTCCAGAACTCCTCGGCCTCGGCTTCACTGATCGGCCTTTTCGTTTGGTCCTTCTTCTGCCCTCCTTAAGCTAACTCTTCCGGCATGTAGCACTTGCCAGATCTAGTCATGCCTTCAGTAATAGCCATTTCAATAACAAATTTTGGTCGGGTAAGAGTTTCTCGTGGCACCAAGGCAACAGCCTTCTCGGGTGTCAGAATCACAAACTCTTTCTTCTCTCTGATGCTCAACGAAGCTACAGCCCTTTCCAGTTCATCAGGAGCAATCAGAACTATTGCCTTCGTCACGCACCAGTCATCATCTGTCTCTATCATATTGATAGTGGCTCCTCCATGATTTGGCAAATGATTACTATTGACATTGGGCGCGACTGTCTGAAAAGAGACCACATTCTGGTCAATCAGATCTTGGATCTTATGCTTCAGGTTGATACAGTCCTCGGTATCATGTCCAACACTGTTGGAGTGATACGCGCACCTCTGATCAGGTCTATAAAAATTTGAGCTAGTGTCAACCGACTTGGGACCCACTGGATGAATATATCCTGTCGCGGTTAATCGCTCGAATATCTTTGTTCGGCTTTCAATAAGCGGAGTGAAAATTCTAGCAGGTTTCTTCTCAAATCTGGGACGGGAGGGATCGTAATTACCTTGTTGAGGGGCAGGCATTTGGCGATAATTTGGAGCATTCGGACGGGGGGCTTGATATCTGGAATATGAGTTGGTTTGGTAGTTTGGTTGTGGAGCTTGGGAGTTCGAGGGGGTATTTTAGTAAAGTGGAGCTGGGGTTTGGTACATTGGAGGAGGCGTTTGGTAATTTGTCTGAATATTGGCACAGTTGGGGGCGGCATTTCGATAGTGATGAGATGGAGTTTGATAAACTGGAGGGGGAGTTTGGTAGCTAGGAAGGGGAGTGTTTTGATAACTGGGAGGAGTGGTATTTTGATAACTCGGGGGAGGGGTACTTTGGTAATCATCCGGTGCATAACGAGTTGAGTACGAACTCTGTGAAAGTCGAGAACGACCTTGGTATGATAAGGATTTCCTTGGGGTCTTCTTCCCCTCGTAAGAGATAGAGGACACGTCCTCTCTTTTCTTCTTCACAAGCCCGAAGATCCGGGCGAGGCAGCAACACGGGCAATCTTCCCGGTTCTCAATCCATTTTCGATAGTCTCACCTACCTTGACTAACTCAGCAAATTTTTCTCCAACGAGCAACATGATTCTGTCATAATACTCGAGCTCTTGCACCCGCACAAACACCTTGACAATTTCCTTTTCTAACATAGGAGGTCTAACTCTAGCTGCTTCCTTTCGCCACCTATATGCGAATTCTCTGTAACTTTCGATTGACTTCTGCTTCATCTTCTCCAAGGAGTAACGATCAGGAACGATCTCCACATTGTAGGAGAATCGTTCGATGAAGTCCTTAGCCAGAGCGTTCCAACTAGAGCACTGTCTCGTTTCATGAGACGTAAACCACTTTAGAGCCTCTCCGCTTAGACTTCGGCTAAAAAGTCGCATTAACAAAGCTTCGTCTCTTCCAACTCCCACGAGTTGGTCACAGTAGGCCCTTAGGTGTGCTAAGGGGTTCCCCGTTCCTCCGAAGATGTCGAATTTTGGCACCTTGAACCTTTCCGGGAGGTCCAAATTTGGATGAATGCACAGGTCTTCGTAACTCAACCCGGCGACCTCAGGAATGCAGTTCAGCTCCTTCATTGCTTTTCTAATTTCCTCCTTCATATATATCTTGGCGGTCTCTTCCTTTGACCTCCAATCTCTCTCCCTCTCCTCATAGTGGTCGAGCTCCGAACCATGGGCGTCATGCTCGTTGAGGACGGGTATTTGGAAGGTGGCTTTTTGGGGTAGTGGTGGAGCAATGGAGGGACTTTGGGCATTTTGAGTGGCTTGGTAATTTTGAGGGAAAGTCTGGGGGTTGGTATGTTGATTTTGGTAATGGAGGGAAATGTGCGGGCGATTAACATTTTGGCTTTGAGGGGGTAGGCCAGTTTGGTGGTTCGCATTGGGGGAAGGGAGTCGTGCTAGTGGGTTGGTATTTTGAGGAGGGGGTGGTGTTTGGTAAGAGGTTGAGGCGTAATGAGGGTTTTGGGTGGTAAGGTCAATGATGGAAGGATTATGAGCAGGACTTGAAGGCGGGTTCTGAGCTTGTTCCACGTTGAGAGGGGGAATTTGAGCTGGAAGTCTTCCGTCTGGTTGAGTGTTGACAGCAAATATTGGAGGAGGCAAATCTTGTTTTCTCTGCATCTCGACTCTCATCTCAGCAATTTGTTGCATCAACTATAGGATTAGTTCATTCTGATCAGCAAGGGCTGGCTGAGCCACCACGACATCAGTAAGGTCAGGTTCTTCGTTGTTATCACTCATTGCTGTTTTTCCTCTTTGGGAACTTTGGCTGGGAAAGGAATCTGTAAGCCCTTTTGATCTGGTAAAATAAGGATGATTGACCAGTGTATCAACACAGATCAGTTCTAACGATCCTGTAGAGAAAAACAACTCAAAGACAAATCTGTTAGTATTAGTTCCGGACGAATAATGCAAGATATCACATAGAAGTCATATAAACACATAAGAGTTGCTTCGTTTGTGGACACGTTAACCCACGAGTGATGGGGACTAGTTTTTTTAACAAGCAGGAATTTGTTCGTTTTATTTTGTGGCTAGTGACTCAGAAAGGCTAAATTATGTTGAGCTAAGGTCTTCTTGCTGCATCTTCTGGCATCTGTTGATTTGAACCCAATGTTTCCTTGTAGAATGAAGGGGAAAAGGAAAATTTTAAAAGATAGGGGTCGGGCCTTGAAAGGCTGCCTAAGTATCTCCCAAAGGAGAATTCAGGCCTTACGTAGTTCGAATACAAAGGAAATTTTCATTTTCATTCATTCATTTCTGGTGATTACAAGGAGAGTGAAAAACAGATAATAAAACTCCTAAAAGATAGATGGTGCCTTCAACGGAGCTTCTTCCTCTGACTGTCGTATTAGCCACGGGGGGTAAACTCATATGCTTCGGGGGTGGTTTCCTCATTCTCTTCTTTCCACCGTCCCTTGAAAGGAGGTCTATAGAGAATTTCCTCCTCAAGTTCCTCTTCAACAGATTCAGGTCCAGTGCCTTCAGGACCACTGTTGGTGGCCTCTTGGTTGAAGAAAGGGTATTTTTCATGTAGTTTTTGAAGCCTCGTGATTATATCATTGTTGAAGGCATTATGTTCCTTCCGCATAGCAGCCGTCTCCTCGTTCATGACAGTATATCTTGCCATCTTAGCTGCTAACTCCGCGTCCAGTGCTGCACTTTTGGCTTGCGCAGCTGCGGTGGCTAATTCTACTTCTATTCCTCTTTCTCCTATCTCTCGAATCTCTTGTTTGAGTCGACGCAGTTTCATCCTTGGACTCTCCTCAGTCGTTTTCACTTCGACATTCTTGCCCTTTTCCATCTTAGCAGTAATTTTACCTTTCCTGAGATGATAGAGTAGCATTTTAGCATTTAGTAGTAGGATTTTATTTCTGGCTGAGAAACTCAAGACTCGTGGAATTTTGGTTGGACATTTTGGTAGTGACTTGTATTTGGCATTCTCAAAAAATTTTGACAAGGAGTGGGCTAAAAATGTCCTCATTCAAAGCAACAATACCACATAAACAGTTTAAAGCACACAAGCATATATCGCGTGTCCTAAACAAGTAGGGGGCCCTTTTGTGCCAAGGGTAGGCCTAGCGTATTTGAAAGATGTATGTGTAGAATTGAACCATTTTGTCACCCCGAAAGCTAATTTCACATATAAAATGATGTTCAAGAAGCGAAAATAAGCAGGGAAAGTAGGGAATAAACAAAAAAAAAACAAAGGAAAGGCCCACACAGGAGTCATTTGAAAATAGTACCAAAATACAAGAAAGGCAAACCCACGTAGGGGCAAATAACAATAAGTACATATAGAAAAAACCCACGCAGGGGCGAAATCCGCTAGGATGCTCCCGATGGCCCCGCCTCTGATCTGCTTCTCTTGTTCTGTGCCATGAGATGTTGAAGCCTATATTGAATCATTAGCAAGTATCCTTCGCTCCAACGGCCTTTCTCTTCCCAGTCCTCGAGACACATTCCGCTTTTCTTATCCCCAATCCATAAATTAAGCTCTCCCAAATCGCTTCTCAAGCTTTCTAATTCTTGAGTTACACTCTCGAGGGCGTACTTATCTTCCTCTTGCTTTCGGAGAAACTCCTCGTGCATTTCCTGGGCTTCTCTTCTTACCTCTCTTAGTTATATCAAAGCTTTGGACTCTTTGTCCTCCACACTGCGGTAACTGTTCGAAACTGGGGAGGAGATACTTTGTATATTGCCCTTCAACCAAGCTTTGTAGGTTTCATCGTACCTAGCTTTAAATCGGTCCGCGACAATGGTCCCGTCTTTTATTCGCACTGCTCTTTTCCATTCTCTTAGCATCTCTGAAGCATCAGGCACTCTTTCATCCCAAATGTCGAACACATAGATACAGTAGTATGCTTTTGGAGGTGTAGTTTGTCTTCTTTCGAACTGCCTCAGGACCCGGATGGGCGCATACGGGAGGATACCTCGAATACCTGGTAGAGGGAGCACAAGTTGTCTGTCACCCCGTACTATAGCATCTTTCGAGATGAAACGATCGAACATCCATTTGATATTTTCTTCCCTCAACTCAGAGAAAATTTGAGCCCACCTTTCTCTGGTTCTCCTTTTTTCTAAGTCTGCCCAGAACAACATGTCATTCAAACTCTTAAGAGTGTTATGCTCATCGAGGGTATGGAGTTCTTGAGTTCCGTGTCTCTTCACCAAGTGACTCATTATCCACCATTGGAGGAGGAGATTACAGCCCTGAAAGTAACGATATCTTTCCTTACATTTTCCCAAAGCACGGTACATGTCTGACAGGATGACAGGCGCGATAGGATAATACTTCACTTGGCCTTGGTTCAGAAGCCCGTGAAAGAGAGTGTGTGAAAGCATTATTACCCGGGTGTTGATGCTGAGGCTCGGGCCTTGGGGAAAAACCATAGTACCTAATAGCGCGATAGTGAATACCAAAGGTCTGATCCGGTCTCATTCTCTGAAGGTAACCCTGAACTCTTGATTGTAATTTGCATAAAAGCTTGCATTCCCGAATCTAACATAGAGATCCATGAAAGAAACGCTAGAACCTTCGGCTCAGAAGACGTAATCCTTTCTTAATCCAAGCCAATTTGTAATATCCTCGAGAGTAGGCTTGTTAGGGATTAAGATGTGTTCCTGTTTTCTCACTCTTCTTTCAAGCCCTGTACCGACTGTGTCTATTCCATCTCGAATTTCCTCAATTGTCGGTGTGATTTCCATGGTTCCAAATCAGAACACCATTTTCTTGTTGTCCCAATAACCCGTGAGGACTTCAATCAGTTCGGGCCACCCAACCACAATAATGAGTTCTGTTAAGGCCCCTACATATTTGTTGAGGGCCCTTTTGTGAACCACAGTAAGGTCGTTGTACCACATCTTAAGTAGGACCGGGGCTTCCACTACCATGTCGAATTTGGGGAATCGGTCCATACCTACAAAACAAAGCACGGTTAAGATTCCCTCCCCCCAAATAGGCAACAATCAGGTTTCCACACATACATCTTTCAAATGTCAAATAATATAGTATGTTGTTAGGTCGTGGACCTTGGACATGATTTTTGATAGTTTTACTAATGGACTTAATACGTCTTGGGTATTAAGCCATCTTAGGCTAATGCTTAGATTTGGATTTGGTTTCGCTCTACTCTAGGTTGACTAGAATTGATTTAGAAATGACGGTTACCCTAGTTGGACAAACAACGGGGTGAAGTGTAATAAACGACGTTGGATGACCACAAGCTAACTATTCGTTTATCACTTCCAAAGAGTTAAACTTGTGTTTTATCTGAAGGACAGCCGTGGTAAGCCACGTAACTGTCTTTTTCCCTAATGTAAACTATTTGCTGTTTGACGGAATCAGGTGCCATGAATGCCACAATTAACATAAGATACGATAATTTAAACAAGTAAACAGTTAAACACATAGCCAAATAATTAATCTTAAGGTTAGACCCATTCAAATCCCCAGCGGAGTCGCTATTCTGTTTTATTGAGAATAATAATTTGGACTGCTTTTAGGAGTCGCCACTTAATTTTTTAAGAAAAAATCAAGAAAACTGATTTTCAATAGATTAAACAGGGAATCAATTGAAAATACTTAAGGGGGTTCGGGGGTTCTTATTAGCATTTTGATAAGAGTTTAAAAGCATTCAAAATGCCCGCTAACATGCGGTTATCCGACAATTAATTATTTGGCTAAAATTAAGTCGACTTGATTCAAGTTGAGAAAATGAACGATTTTAAAAGTTAAAACCATTTTAAAGGAAGAAAAGGGAATATTAAGATATTACTTAAGTGAAAAGTTATTTTGTAAACTTATTTATTTATTTTATTTTTTAGTCAAGTAAAAGATTAATAATTTAGTTAAGTTAATTAATTCAAAATGGGTGTCTTTTGGGGATTTGGAGTTTCAAGACCTTAATATTAATTTTTAACAAATAAGCACGTAATAACAACTAAATAGATAGGGGAAAGAGAATTTGGGCACAACTCTGGATCTGTCCACCTGGGCCAGTACTTGGGCTCATTTTCATTTTTGGGCCTTCGGCCTAATTCTTGCCTGTTCTTTGCACCTGTCCTAGACT
>JAJOOE010003558.1:0-29374 GCA_036250405.1 Solanum raphanifolium
AAAATGACGTATTTTACCCAATGATAGAGCGGTTGACGTCATTCTTAAGGTCAAAAGTCATCAAATGGCCAAATTTGGCCAAACTGGAGAAGTCTGAGTATCTCGAGGGCATGAGTGTAATGGGTCTTAGTTTAATTATATGGGTGCATAGTTTGATTTTGTATTCGGGGGCTGTGGGGTTGAATTTGGAAGACGGGGTTGAAAGTAGGCACGTTGGGCCGTTTAGCGAGCTAAGTCGAGCTCACCCAATCCCCTAGATTGCCTTTAATTTCGCGAAAATCTTGAGTTTGGTTCTGTAACTTTCGGTGAGAAGCCTGAGTTCACCGAGTGCACTCGGCGACTCGCCGAAAGTCCTTCTTGATCGCCTTTTCTGTGCCCCTAACATCTAAAATGCACTGTAACTTTTGGTGGGCAAGTTCTTGCTCGCCGAAAGGCCCATCCCATCGCTGACATGCCACATTTTTTGGGAATTTTTGAGCCAATCCTTTCGGCGAACCCGATCTGGCTCGCCAAAGTGATTCGACGACCGGTTCAGTGAGTTTGTCTGCAACAATTTTTTTTCTGCACATTTTCTTGAACTGTTTCTCACTTTCTACAATGTGTTTACAAATATGGCTAGACCTAAATTAGTTGTTAGAGACATGCCACCCCACAAGTGGGCCAAGAGAATAAAAATCAACGAGGATGCAGCTGCATCCAAGGCTAAGGCTACCAAACTTCCCACAACAAGTGGGAAGGGAAAACGAAAGGGCAAGGCACCTGCACCTATGTCACCGCAGGCTAGCTCTGTTAGTGATGGCATCTATGCCACTCACCTCACTACATCTGAAAGTGAGGGAGAGCACCTGGAGCATCAGGCTGCAACTTCTGAGCCTGATGATGACCTACTAGCAGCCTAGAGAGCGGAGCTGCGATCCAAGATGCTGAATGATCTATCTAAGATCAGGACTCCCCAGGCCACAACTACTCCTCCTGCTCCAGCACAGGTTGTGGTCTTAGCAGCACCGGTACAGGGTTCTCCTCCACGATCTATGAATAGACTGATGACTGAGGAATTGAGGACCATCATAGAGGAGAAAAGGTTGTCCACTAATGGAGTCATTGATAGGTATCCTGAGATCATGAGTTGCCTAAAGTCGCACAGGTTCTACTTTTTCACTCGACTCCGAGGTCCTTATGTTCCAAATTGGGTCCGAGATTTCTACACTGCCTACGGAGCTTTAGTGCCACAAGGGAAGAAGCCGACAACCAAATTCAAGCCGATTGACTATGTGGTAGTCAGGGGTAAAAAGGTACAGTGTGATTATGTTGCCATCAATGCAGTCCTAGAATGTTCAACGAGACTTGAGGATGATTATCTATATAAGATCAGGACAAAAACATTGGAAAACATGAAAAAGTGGTTGGCTCCTCTAATATCAGATGGTACTCCCAAGTGGCTCGAGGTTGGTGCAGCCATTGAAAAGAAGGACTTCAATGTAACAACGAGGTATTGGTTTGGCTTCATTAGCAGTACCATCATGCCATCCCAGAATGAGTCAATTATCCGCCACACTAAAGCAGCCTATCTTGGGTGCATCATTAATGGGACACGAATGAACTTGGGGATGATTATTGCACAGGAGATACTTTTGAGGGCCAATCAGCGCCAGACTTCCATCTCATTTTCGGTGTTGATCACCGAGCTATGAAGACGGGCTTGGGTTACTAGAAATGATAAGAATGATGTGGAAGTGATTCCCACATCATCTACCGAAATCTAGAGGATTAGGGCGGAATACTTGAAAGATGAGGCCGAGAAGACGAAGGCAGCCCCGGTGGATGCATCCCCGATTGTTGATCCTCAGACACTACCTGTAGGGCAGCATTGCCTACTCTAACTCTTGGGCCGTTAGGTACATCTAGTGTTGTCCCTCCTGATACTCCAACTCCTCAGTTGCTCCATTTCCTCCCAAATCTAGTACTGTTGTTGCTGCTACCTCCCGACCCCCGCTCACTCAGGCTGCATTACTACGGATGGGGCAACTATCCCATTTTACTGATCGTCATGCTGCCAGACTTGAGGCCTCCATTCCGGGCATGATTCAGACAGCCCTAGCTGGTGTTGTGACACCTTTGAGTGCTACCAATGATGCCCTTGCATCTAAGATAGCAGTGTCCAAGTGTGGCCAAGGGGCCACCGAGGAGGTGACAGCTCTAAAGGTCGTTATTGTTCCGTTGATGAGAGATGTGGACCAGTTGAAGTCCACTAACATGTCTATGATTTTTTGGACGATGGAGATCCCAAATGTGCCAGTTGAGCCTGCTATGCCTCCGGCTACCACCGAAGATTATGTTCGAGCTAAGGAGGTAGTTGATCCCGAGTCTGAGGCTGAGACGGATGATGAGATGCTTGAGACTGAGGAGGCCATAGTTGATGCAGTTGTGCAGACATCTTTGGCAGACACACCTTTGGCAGCCCCTTCTGGACATACTATTTTTTATGTGACTCCGGGCACTGATGCCCAAGATCAAAGTGTTGCAACGGGCACTGATGCCCCGATAGATGGAGAGACTGTGTAGAAAGGAATTTTCTTTACCTCCCTCTCTGTCATTTTTATTGATTTTTGGATATTTTTCTTGCATTTGAGAAAAAATAGCATTTTGTTTGTGGTGGGGTGAGGTATTTCTATACCTACCTCTTGTGTTGATGACATTCTCTGTATATATTGGGTTTTGTGTGTTTTGGCACTGTGTTTGTGGATATTTGAGCTTGTGGCTCCTTATTTTAATTGTAAATGATTTTTGACCCATTTTGAAAATTTTGTGCCACCTCTTGATTGTGTTTGAATGTGGTTGTTCTTTTGCAAATTTGAGTATCGGTCTTGATAAATACCGATGAAATGAATAGTACTCATAATCGAACAAAAATTTATGTGTGGCTACGAAAGGCCAAATGAAGTTGTATAGGAAACATGTGAACTTTTTGCATCTCGTTGTGACTAGCCGGTTATCAAATTGAGTCTCTTGTAATTAACATTGCACACTAGCGAAAGTGTGGAGTCTTGTTTGACATTGGTGTCAATGCCTTGTGTGATGAGCTTACCGTGAACCATGTGTGATTACACCTAGAATTTTCCCCGTGGTCCGGTTGACTAAGTGATGCAAGCTCTTGAAATGATCTTAGGCAACAATTTTAAAGAGTGAAACAATTTTACATTATACCTCTTTTGTGGCCTGCCTTGTAAGTGTGTGAACTTCACTTGAGCATCCTTTGAGCCTTACCTTTTCTTGGAAGAAACTTGATGCAATTGTGACCTTTCTTTATCCCTTCACCCTTAATCCTCATGGAATGTGGTTAATTTGAATAGCCAACTTAGGCCAAAAGCCTAAGTTAGGGGTGTGGTGGAAAGAGAAGGTAAATCAAGAAGTGCAAAGAGGTCCCCTTTTACCCATGGTTTTGAGAAAGATGAAACCCCTCCATACAAACAAAGGGTGAAAAAAGAAAAGAAGAATGAAAAAGTTTTGAAATAAAGTTGTGAAGATGCAAAAGAAATGGGGTGTTCGGTATTCCATGGAAAGTGAATAATGGGGTGACTTATGAGCATAAATGACAATGATGAGGAGAAGGAAAGGAAGTGTTGTTCATACCACATTTCATGAGGATAGAAGGCACAGAGCCTAAATGACCATACCTTTACACTAAGCCCCATTACAAGCCTTGAAAAGACCCTTTTTTTTATCTTGAGTGAGCTGAAACAAGTGTTGATTGGAAAATAAGGGCAAACCTATGGGTGAAGTCATGATCATTGTGAGTGTGAGAGTCGTTTTTGATTCCGAAACTATAAATTGTTGAACCACTGTGTGTGAATATGAAATCATTCTTTGTGTGAGGGCATTTGAGTACCTTTGTTGAGCTTGAAATTGCATTTGAAGCAAGTATTGTGAACTTGAGAATCTTTGGTAATGGTGAGTCACAACTTGAATCTTTGAGTGCAAAATTGATCTGTGTATGAGTAAGTTGAGTCTTTTTGTGTGCATTCATGATTGAGTCTTGAGTAGCACTGCTTAAGACATCCTTTTTGAACTGCTGAACTTGAGTTTTAATTGAGGACAAGCAAAAGTTTAAGTTGTGGATGCTCCAGGGCGCCAGATCCATGGGATATAACACACGAATAATCGAGGAATTTGGGTAATTCCTAAAAAAGTGCCCGTAAATGCGGAAACCTCCTGGTCATTTTGTGTCTATGTCTCCTGTTCAACATTTAGAGTGTTCCAGTAGCAACCCCAAGTCAAATCTAAATTTTATTTTTTCATAAGTGTTCGAAAAAAAATTCAAAATTTATTTTTTTCGTAAATGTCCAAAAAATATTAAAATTAAGAAAAATATAAGAAAATATCAAAAAGACCTAAAACAAATTGGCTTGCGTCAATTACTTTAAGATATCGAAAATAATGGTTTTCAAAAAAATATTAAATTTTATTTTATTTCGTAAATATCCAAAAAAAAATATAAAAATCAAGAAAAATATGTAAATATACAAAAACACGTCAAAAAAATTTCCGCTAGCACCAATGACTTTAAAATGTCGAAAATAGTGATTTTAAAAAAAAATCAAAATTTTATCTTTTTTCATAAATGACCGAAAAATATAAAAAAAATAATATAAAAACAACTTAAATTTTTTTTTGACTCCACCAATGACTTTAAAATACTGAAAATATAGGTTTTCAAAAAAAAACATCTAAATTTTTTTTTTTTTTGTAAGTGTCCGAAAAAAGAATCAAAATTTTATTTTTTTCGTAAATGTCCGAAAAATTTAAAATGAAGAAAAATATTTTTAAAATATCAAAAATACCTAAAATTTTTTGGCTTGTATTAATGGCTTTACAATATCGAAAGTAATGATTTTCAAAACTAAAATCTAAATTGTTATAAATGCATTAATGTGGATGTCATCGTTACTCTCTTTGAAGTTCATGTACGAAATTAATGAACACTATTTAATTCATATAACTTTGAAGAGGCATTTTGTACTATAAATAGGCATTGATTATTTTATAAAAGATACAATCGAAAAATACAGAAGATAGAAATAAGAAAGCATTCTCTCTCATATATCTTGTCTATATATTTATTGTCTTATATTATTTTATATTGTTAATATTTCACAACACGTTATCAGCACGAGTATCTAACCAATTAAGACCTACTTAATTCGGAATTATCTTTTTTTTCCTAAAAGTTGATCAATTTTCTTTCCGAGTCAGGTATACATTTATATCTTTATAACATCTTGAATAGGACTTACATAAGTCTTTTTTAGCTATTATTATGGTACTTTACTAGGCATAATAATCAATATATTTCAAGTTTATATTATTATGCTATTTATATGCTACTAATTTATAAATCTAAATTAATTACTAAGTAATATGATAGCATGCTAGTTTAAATAAATCGTAAGTATTTTCATACATTATGATAAGTATATTGGTGTGTCATAAAGAAGAATATTATTGTATTAAATATGACTTGAAACTCTTACAAAAAAATTGGCATTAATATCTATTGAAACTAATAATAAATATTGTAGAACAACTAAAATTACATATTAAATCTATTGTTTCAATATTTCATAAGTTTACATGATTTTGAGGCATTCAATGTGCATCATATAACATATAATATATTTTATAATCATATTATACTTTATTGTTTGAACATTAATTTATCATTTATTATAAAGAAACCAACATCATAATATTAACTCAATTATTTTGAGATAGTTTCCATCATGTCGAATTTGTCAAAGCATGAATTTGTGGCACTTGACATTTCTGGAAAAAACTATTTGTCATGGGTACTTGATGCTGAAATTCACCTTACCGCTAAGGGGTCGTTTGGTAGGCCTTATTAGAAGAAATAATTCATGTATTATGTAAGGTATTATTTAGTACTATGTTTGGTAGGAATTTTGGCCTATGTATAACTAATCCATGGATTAGTTATACCTCCTACATGGTCTTATTGGATGTATTACTAATACCTTCCATTTGGAGGTATTAGTAATACATTGATCTAATACCATGGGATAAGTCTATGTAAAGACAAAAATATCCCTCAAATCATTTAATTATTTTGTTTGTTTTCTTATTTCTATGATTTATATTTGTAATAATAAATTTATTTAAATAAATTAGCTTACAAATTTAATTATTTAGAGAGAGTTGTTTGTTACTAAATAAATCCAATACAAATTTGAAATGTGAGTTGTTTATTTGTATATGAAGTTTGTGACCTTAACTAAATATATATATATATATATATGTATGTATGGTTTTCTAATTATTTGTATTTTGAACAATTTAAAAAATTGCATACATATTAAAACTACATCTTGCAACTTTTATTCAATTTTACCATTGTTGACCGTCTTTTCGATTTTAAAAGCAGATGGTTTATCTTTTTTAAATTTAAAAATGACATTTTTTGAGTGATCAATTTATTAAGATGAAAATTATTTATCCTAAAATAATTCAGCTGAAAAAATAGCAAACATGACAACAAAGTTGTTCTCCTCATAGATAGTTAGAAGGCCAGAAAAAATAATATTGCCTGGCAATTATCTACCTTGACCCAATTACATAATAATTCAAGGGTATAATTGAAAAAAAAGCTTTTTATAGAGTTTTAATCCAAACACAAGATGAGGTGGGAAACAATGAACTAAACACTTGATAAAAATAAACCCTGCATCGCTAATCCCTGCACTACTAATCCTTGCATTACTATTCCCTACATTACTAATCCCTGCATTATTAATCTTTTTATCAAACGACCCCTAAGGGCATTGGTGATAGTATAATCGAAGGGAATAAGGCATCAAGTTAGGATAAAGTGAAGGCTATGATTTTCCTTCGTCATCATCTTGATGAAAGCCTGAAGGTTGAATACTTAATAGTGAAAGACCCACTTCAATTGTGGATAGGTTTGAAAGGAAGGTATGACCACCTCCAGGCAACGGTATTGCCAAGGGCTCGTTTTGAGTGGATGCACTTACGGCTTCAAGATTATAAAACTATAATTGAGTATAACTCTGATGTATTTAGAATCACTTCCCAATTAAAATTATGTGGGGAAGTTATAAAAGATGAGGACATGTTGGAAAAGAACTAACTACTTTCCATGCCTCCAATATGATATTACAGCAGCAATATCGTGAAAAAGGTTTTAAAAAATACTCTGAATTAATCTCATGCCTTATGGTGGCTGAGCAGCATAATGACCTTTTAATGAAAAATTATGTAGCCCGTCCTGTTGGAAGTTCTCTATTACCGTAGGCACACGGGTTAGAAGCACACAACCAATCCGAAATAAGACAAAGTAATCATGGCCATGATAATGTGCGTGGGCGTGGCAAAGGCAAAAGACGATATAATAATCGTCAAGGTGGCGGTCATAACAAAAGCGAGAACAATATGGGTTCACAAAATAATCCTTCAAAAGGCAAGGGCGATCAATGTCATCGTTGTGGCCTTAAAGGTCACTTGAAAAATGAATGTCGGGCACCTGAGCATTTTGTTAGGCTGTATCAAAATTCCTTTAAAAGGAAAGGAAATAAAGGTGGTGCCTCCTCTTCTAATGCCCGAGTAGTGTCACATTTGACTATCAAAGATGATGCTCAGGCAGGGTCTTCTAAAAAATATGATGAGAATATTGAGGCTAATTTAGCATCGAAAGATGATGCTTTTGATGGGCTCGATGATATTACTCATATGGAAGCTGAAGACTTCTTAGGGGATCGCAATTGAAGATTGATAATTGAATTGGAATTGAATAATGTTGTTATGTGTTTTTAATGTCTTAATTAAAGTTCATGTACTTAAATTTTCTTTTATTAAGTTTCGTACTTCTTATTATGTATTTTTATTTTTATAAAGATAAATAAAATTTCCCAGTCTTTAATTGGATCGATGATGAGTCCGAGATTTGGACTCATTTAGGGCTTTGTTTTGATAGTTTAAGTGTCTTCAAATGCCTAAATTATGCTATAAACTGATGTTAAAACATTGATTTTCAGGTATATGAGCTAAGGAGCAAAGCAAGGACACTACTAGGCCAAAAGGAGCAAAACAAGTTGAAGAAGTAGAGAAAAGGATATCCTGGTGATCGTCAAGATTACTCGGCGAACCGCCTAGTGGCTCTTCAGCTCGTCTAAAGTTCCAGTGTGCCAACCCTGGGGGAAGAAACCAAGTCAGTGACAGAAATGGGCAATCAGCGAATCGCCGATCGATTTCACGATAACACACTGAATCGCCCAAAGTTATAGGACTTGGGATGCTGAGAACCATTGCAAAATGGCGATGGAAGAGAGCAAAGGGCGGATCGTCGAATCACTCAGCGAGCCCGACTTAATCCGCCAACTGGACTTTCAAGATAAATTTTGGGAAACTATAAATTGATTTTTAAAAGGAATTTTGAGGAGTACCGAGAGTTCCCAGAAGTTCTCACTTAAATACTACAGTTTCCATTCTAGAGTAGAGTTTTCTCTAAGTTTTTGAGTTTTATTGTAGAATTTTGAGGATTTTCACTTGGGTTTTTGAACTTAACTATTTTGGAACATTGTAAAGGCTTGGAGACTATAACCCAGTTGATGGCTAATCAAGTTGGTAATTGTTTTTACCCTTTTACGATGTTTGGCTAAAACCCCAATTCTTGGAGTGTGATCGTGTTATTATGGGTTGAATTAGCTTATGGGTATTGTTAAATACTGATTTAAATACTATATTTAAGTGGGTTTAATCATTAGCTGTGTTTTAATCTATGAATTGTAGGTTTAAATGCAATTCTAATTTTGAGTTCTTAGTTTGCTTGAGAGAGAGGTTTTGGAACCAAAGCTCTTGATTAATGGTTTGTAGGTATTGGGTTGATATGGGTTCAGCTCGAAAGAGTGAATCCTAAACCCAATCGTACCCACCAGAGAGAGAGAGAGGATGTGTTAAGGTTGTGGGTTGTACTTATTTGCGAAGAAGCATGTTGATGTTTGAAAGAAATCACTTGAAACGTGATAGTTGTATGAGAGAAAACTTTTTCACTCATATTTATTAGTAGTTTCAATTACCCATATAGTGAAATTTGCCTATAATCGTTCACATCCCGAGAATTCCTCTTTATATTTTTATTTTCTCTTATTTTGTTTCTGTTGTAGCTGATAATTGCAAACCAAAACTCCCCATCTGACATTCTAATCAACCCCTTAGACTTGTTTACATGTCTTTTTCGATAATTTCTATTCCTATAACTAATTAGATCACGTTTGTACTTCATAGTTGAATATGAACACGTACCACTCCTTGTGGGTTCGATCCTAACTCTTAGTTAGGTTTTATACTAGTTAACGATCGTTTGCACCTAGAATTGGATAAGGTGTACTTGAAACATTAATCAAAATAATGTCGCTGCCGGGGATTGGTGTTGTTTAAAATTCTTTTATTGAAGTTGAATTGTGATCTTTTTGGTTGTAGTTGAATCGACTTACTTCAGTTTTGTTTTGTGTTGCTTGTGTTGAACAGAGGAAGAGATGAGCATAAACGGGAGTAATGGTAGTCAAGTGGGCCACCAAGACGATATTGGGAATCTTAACGATGTGAATGACCCAATCCAATTGGGTGGAGTTGGTGCAATACGTCTACCTCTAATTGAAGGAAATGTTGTCTTTCATGTCACTAGCACAATGCTACAGCTCCTCCAAATGAAAGGTCTATATGGAATATTGGCTCACGAAGACCCCCATGAGAATATTAGGAACTTCGTAGACGTTTGTGGCCCATTCTCATTCAAGAACGTGTCACAAGAATAAGATGTCTCAGGTTGTTTCCATTCTCATTGATGGATGAAGCTAGCAAATGGTTAGCTGAATTGACAAAGGATTCCATCACCTATAGAGATAAGCTTACCGCATCATTCAATGTGAGATCCAAGGTTTCAAATGCTTGGAAGGTGAACCAATCCACGAGACGTGGCTAAGGTTTAAGAAGTTGGTTCTTCAATGTCCACTCACGGACTGCCAAATCATATATTGCAGCAGTACTTCTATAGGAGCCTTGACTCGGTGAACAAAGGAGTTGCTGATCAACTTATTCCCGGAGGTATAATGCAACAACCCTATGAAGAAGCATCTCAACTCCTTGATGGAATGACCAAGATAAATAGAGTGTGGTACACTCGTGAAGACTAAGTCTCTCCTTTCACCTTTAGAATGACAAAAGAGAAGATCGAGAATGATCGAGAGAGATACCAAAACATGGCCAAAATGATGACCCAACTGGATATCTTGGCAAAAAATGTGATGGGCAGTTGTATGAAGAGTGTTAATGATGTGGGTGCTGGTGGAACAAACCTCGAAGAAGCTCAGTTTGAAGCGTTGTACAATGAGGAAGTGAACTTCCTAGATAATCAAGGAGGAGGATATCGTTCAAACTATCCAAGGCTAGGTGGAAATCTGGGTTGGAATATAGATGATGGTTGGAGAGACCGTGAAAGAAAGTGGTGTGACCATAACGTAACTTGTACGAAAAGAGAGGGTGACAAGGATATGTATGTCCCACCCCATGAGAGTCAAAAGCCCAAGGAATCGGAAAATATCCGTACAGAGGACATGCTCTCATGCATTGTCAACAAAGTTGAAGGGTCGAACAAAGTGTTGAAGGAGATGAAAGAGGATGTATATACACTTAATCAGATGGTCACCTCCCATTCAGTGTCAATTAAGCAATTGGAAATGCAAATGGGTCAAATTTCTTCTCATTTGAACCCAAGGCCAAAAGGGGGCTTACCAAGTGATACCTTAGGAAACCTGAAGAATGATACTTGAAAGCGTATCCATGTCGTTCCACAACGTTAACTAAGGCGCTTCCTGAGATGCAACCCAAGTTTTTTATGGTTTAGTTTTTTATTTTGAATAACGGGTGTTGATTGTGCAGGTTGAAAAGTGAAAAGTGTTGGAAAATAGGTAATTTGGCAAGCCAAAGTCCAGTCGGTAACATGCCGAATAGGTCGGCGATCCTCGACTTGGACCATCATTGGAACTACCAAGCTTGAATAAGAACTCTGTAAAACTCGGCGGGCTACATGCTCAATCAGCGACTAGTCGAACAGGTCGGTGAACCCAACTTTGTCTGTCGTTTGAACCCCCAAATTATTGGGAGTCTTGTAAAACTCGGTGAGCCAAAATACCACTCAGCGCATCGCTGAGTGGTTCAGCAGGCTCAACTTATATCGCAAAACGGAGCGCGAACTGAAAGGTTTTAAAGGGCAAATAGTTTAAAATTTCAATATCCTTCATCTTCTCCCATTTTTAACTCTCGTACTCTCACTCCCTACTTTAGATCTTTAGTATTCTTGTGTTTTTATCCTCGTACCTTGTGAAAACCTTGCTCGGGATTGTGGAATTTTGCCGCCTAGCTTTACAAATCTTTTTTTTGACATTAAAGGTTGGTTTTTCCGAACCCCAAACTCTATATGTGGTTAAACTTGAATGAAAATCGATAATGTGTTGTTGATTGTAGTTGGGTAGTTGATTTTATCTGTTTTAATTGTTGGATTGCCCACAATAACTGAAGTTAGTGCCTAATTTGTGCTTATTTGATAGAATCATGTGTTTGTGATTGTTAAATTCGAGTCTAAATTGTTGGGTTGAGATAAAAATGTATTGTGTCTAGTGGGGTGAAGTCTAAGTAACCCCGAATTGTGCTAAATGATGTATTTTGCCCAATGATGGATCGTTTGACGTCATTCTTAAGGGAAAAAGACGTCAAATGACCAATTTTGGCCAAATCGGGGGAAGTCTGAGTACCACAAGGGAATGGGTAGTATGGGTCTTGATTGAATTTGATAATATATGTGTTTAATTTTGTTTTCGGGGGCTGCGAGTTGAATTTCGAAGAAGTGGGGTGAAAACTAGCATGTTGGACCGTTTGGCAAGCTAAGTCAAGCTCGCTGAGTGGTTTGGCGGTTCACCGAACTCCCTCTAGACCACCTCTAATTTCCTTGAATTGATGAATTGTGTTCTGTAACTTTTGGCGATATGCTTGAGCTCACCGAGTTCACTCGGTGACTCGCCGAAAGTCTATCTTGATCGCCCTTCCTAACCCCTAAAATATGCTGTAACTTTCGGTGAGCTATTCCTAGATCATCGATTCGTTGAATGTCCCTAGACATCACCGACCTGTCTTGAATTATGAAAAACTTTGCGCTGGTACTTTCGGTGAGCTCGATCTAGCTCGCCAAAGAAACTCAGCGACTTGTCGAACGACTGAATGTTCCAGCCTATTCTGAAGTACCTTCGACTACTACCGGAGATGAGATTAGGGCTGATGTTGCAACTGCTGATTCTGAAGCCAAAAAAGATGAGGAGCAGCTTCGTGTGCGTGAGGATGTTCTTTATGAGGACCTGGCTGACTTAGAGGATGCCATGTTCGAGACAGCTAGACAAGCCTCTCTGAGAGATACTTCCATGGTTGCTGAGACATTGGGAACTGATGCCCCGACAAATAGAGTGACTGGGATGCAGACTTCACCCAGGCTTAGCATGGAAGGATGACTTTTCCCCTCCCTCTCTATTACTTTTTATACACTATTTTTGTTTTAGTTGCATTTGAGGACAACTGCATATTTTGGTGGGTGGGGTGAGGTATTTCCATACCTACCTCCTTTGGACTATTTTGTGCATATTGGTTCTATTTTGATGATGTTTTGTGAATATTGAGATTATTTGTTTTGATATATATCTTGGTGTTGAATTGTGTTGCCGCTGTTCTTAGCTTGTGGCCCATTGTTTTGATGTGAAAAGTGGTTTTGAACCAATTTTAAAATTTTGCCACCTCTTACGTGTGTGATTGTGGTTGTTCTTGTACAAATTTGAGTATCAGTTGTGGTCAAGATCGATGACTTGAATACTGCTCTTAATTGAACAAATGAATGTGCGGCTACGATGAGGAAAATTAAGTTACATATGAAATATGTGAACTTTTAGCATCTCATTGTGACTAGTCGGTTGTCGAATGAGTCTCTTGTGATGAACATTGCACGCTAGCTAGAAAGTGTGGAGTCTTTTTTGATATTGGTACCAATGTCTTGTGTGGTAAGGTTGTGTTGAACATTGTGCTTGATAACACCTAGAATTTGCCCAGTTGGTCCGATTGATTGAGTGAAGCAAACAATTGAAATGATCTTAGGCAAGAATTTTGAAGAGTGAGCCAAATTTGACATTATACCTCTTTGTGTCCAACCTTGTGAAATGTGTGAACCTAGCTTGGCACCTTTTGAGCCTATCCTTTTCTTGGAAGAAACTTGAACAACTTTGACCTCTTTACCCCATCACCTATAACTTTCATGAAGTATTGGTATGTTTGAATAGCCAACTTAGGCCAAAATACTAAGTTGGGGTGTGGTTAAAAGAAAGAAAGTCAAGAAGTGTAAAAGCAACTCCTCATTTGTTGGACTGTTTTTAAAAAAATGGAACCCCTCCAATAAAAAAAGAGAAAATGAAGAAGAAAAGTTGAAAGAAAAGAAAGAGACTGAAAAAGAGCAAAATTTGTGAAATAAAGTGTGTGAACATAGTGAAAAATGGGGTATCTAGTGATTCATGTCTAGTTGAATAATGGGGTGGAGTTTGAACATGTTTGAATGTGAAAGAGAAGGAGAAAAGTGATTTTCAGGCCATACTTCATGAAGGTAGAAGCCACTAAGCCTAAATGACCATACCTTGCACTTAGCCCCGTCACGAGCCTTAAAAAGACCTTTGTGATCTTTAATAAGCTGAAACGAATGTTGATTGGAAAATAAGGGCAAGCTTATGGTTGAAGGCATGCATGTGTTCTTCTTTTGAGTGTGAGAGTTGTATGTGATTCCGAGACTTTAAATTGTTGAAGAATTTTGTGTTAATGAGGAATCATCTTTGTTGTGAGGGAATTTGAGTACCTTTGTTGAGCTTGAACTTGCATTTGAAGCAAGTATTGTGAACTTGAGTATCCTTGGTAATGGTGAGTCACAATTTGAATCTTTGAGTGTGTAATTGAGCATTGTATGTGTAGTTTGAACCTTTTGGGTGCATTCATGTTGAGTCTTATGCAGCACTATTTGAGACATCCTTATTGAACTGCTGATCTTGAGTTTTACTTGAGGACAAGCTAAAGTTTAAGTTAGGGGTGTTGATGAATCCGAGATTTGGACTCATTTAGGGTTTTGATTTAATAGTTTTAGTGTCCTCAAATGCCTAAATTATGCTATAAACTAATGTTAAAGCATTGATTTTTAGGTATATGAGTTAAGGAGCAAGGTAAGGACACTACTAGGCAAAAAGGAGCAAAACAAGTTGAAGAGGTGGAGAAAAGGCTATCCTGGTTATTGCCAAGACCACTCGGCAAACCACCGATTCGCTCTTCAGCTCGCCTAAAGTTACAGTGTGCCAGCCCTAGGGGAATTGCAAAATGGTGACGGAAGAGAGTAAAGGGCGGATGCTGAACCCCTCGGCGAGACCGACTTAATCAGCTGACTGGACTTTCAGCCTAAATTTTGGGAAACTATAAACTCATTTTGGAAAGGAATTTTGAGGAGTACCGAGAGTTCCCAGAAGTTGTCACCCAGTTCTCATTCATATACTACAACTCCCATTCTAGAGTAGAGTTTTCTCTAAGTGTTTGAATGCTTATTGTAGAATTTTGAGGATTTTGACTTGGTTTTTTGAACTTAACTATTTTGGAACATTGTAAAGGCTTGGAGACTATTACTCAGCTGATGGCTAATCGAGTTGGTAATTGTTTTTACCCTTTTATGATGTTTGGCTAAAACCCCAATTCTTGGGGTGTGATCATGAGTTGAATTAGCTGATGGGTATTATTAATTACAGATTTAATTGTTATATTGAAGTAGTTTTAATCATTAGTTGTGTTTCAATCTATGAATTGTAGTTGCAAATGCATTTCTAATTTTGAGTTCTTAGCTTGCTTGAGAGAGAGGTTTTGGAACCAAATCTCTTAGTTAATGGTTTGTAGGTATTGGGTTGATATGGGTTCAGCTCGAAAGAGTGAATCCTAAACCCAATCCTACCCACCTTTCTCGAACGAGAGGATGCATTAAGGTTGTTGTAACACCCCATGTTTTAGTTAGTTGAACTAGTGAGTTCTAGAGCCTTTTGGGTGACGTTTGGAGTGTCGCATGAGGGTTAAAATAAAATAAATGGTTCCTGTACTTAGAATGACATGTTTAGGGGTTAACCGTCCGGGTATGACTCCCCAAGGACCACCCAAGGGGTCTTTGAGGAGGACCCCAAAACAGTCCCCCAAAACAGTCAAAAAGTGTGATTCACGGTTGCAAACCACGCTCAGTAGACTGATCTACTCCCCGTGGTTCATTGTCGTGGATCATGCCTTAGTTGGCCTGCAAAATATGAATCTCTGACTCAAACCACGAGACTAACCCACGGACAGTAAATCAATCTACGGTCCATGGATGGTGAAGTCGTGAATGCTGCCAGTTTTCAGCATTTTATTTTTAAGTTGGGTGTTTGGGATTTGATTAGTTAATTAATTCAGGGCTTAGAGGGTCGGTTAGATAGTTAAATAACCACCTATAAATAGTTAATAGACCCCTAAACTAATCACTTGAACTCATTCATCTAAAGACCCCCAAATTACTCCCCAAGAAATCCCCTCTCTAGAAGAAGAAGAAGAAAGGAAGTTGGGGCAGCAGCTTAGGGCGATTTTCATCATTGATTCAGGATTTGTTTGGGGCTTTGATTGAAGGTATGTGAAGCTTATTCATCCATGGGTTCTTCCACCCATGGTGCCCCCTTAGAAATCTCCCAATTGTGGTCTCCAAAACCCAATTCTAGCTAGGGTTGTGATTGCATTGTGGGTAGGGCTTGGGTGTGATTCCAATGTAGTGGATATTGCCCAATTATGATTGAATTGTCTTTTTTTAATGATATTATGATGAATTCATGTTATTTCTATGATGAACCCTGATCTAAATTGATGAATATGAATATTGTGGGTTGATGCCATTAGAGGCAAAATTAAAGGTTCTAAAGTGATCTTCCTATTCCAATGTCTTGAATTCTAATTGATCATAGTTAGGATCATCTAATCATGAATTGAAATATACTTGATTGAATTGGAAATATCTTGACTTAAGAAGTTAGAACTTAACCTTTATGATCAAGTATGACTAGAATCACCTTTTAATGAACAATATGATTGAATAGATTGTAATTTAGACATGGATCGTGATAGAATGAAGTGAAGCTTGAAAGTAGGGCTTGTAGCCATTATTGTTAGGGCTTTGGGGGTGAAGTCAATATGAAGTGATCTTGTGGTGTATTCTCTTTCTCTTATACACTTAGACATGAACAAGCTAGGATAATCAAGTTCTCTCACATAGAAGGATTCTAGTTTGACTTAGTAACCTAGAATGAATCAAACCATGTTAGAGTAGAATAGCTTGAAGTTGTGATATATGATCCCTTCATGTGTATCTTGACTTGGAAAGACAAAACCAAAATAGGATAGCTTGAAGTTGAGTCTTGTGTTTCCTTCATGTTAAGATTGGCTTAGTAGAATAAGACCAAGGTTGATAGCTTGGGATGGAGGATCTATACTCTCCTAAGGAATAGCTTGACGTAGCATTGAAGAATGCATGTCATGATAGCATGAGTTATTAGTAGTCATGGTAGGCTAGGATTGAGGATTTATACTCTCCTATGGGTAGCTTGAACTAGCATTGTTAGGATGCATTCATGGTAGCTTGACTTGGTTTGGAAAAGACCATTTCATGGTAGCTTTGGGATAGAGGACTTATACTCTCCTAAGGGTAGCTTAGGATTGAGGATCCATACTCTCCTAAGGGTAGCTTGACTTGCATTGTAAGATGCATTTCAAGGATAGCTTGAGTTAGGCTAGTCATGGTAGCTTGGGATTGAGGACTCATACTCTCATAAGGAGAGATTAGGGTTGAGAATCATACTCCCCTATGGATAGCTTGTATTTGTAATCTAGTACACTTGTAAGGGTAGCATGACTTAGTTGGTTAAGGACTATTTCATGATAGCTAGGATAGGACACTTGTACCATCCTAGTGTAGCTTGGACTTGCATGTTAGTGTGTCTTCCAAGGTAGTTAGCTTAGCTTAACCTAGTTATGTTAGTAAGATGATAGCATGGTCTAGCCATTAGGGGATTATTCCTTGGTAGCCTTGAAGAGATAAATAGACTAGAGGATTAGTCCCCAACTAGTGAACATTCATGATAGTCTAAAGAAGTACTTAGTGTGGGTAGTAGTATGGGATGATATCCATACATGGCACAAGTATGACTTGAGGCTAGTTGTGAAGGGTTCCCTTATGTAGTATGACTTAGCTTGGGTTGTTGCCATAGTTGCCTTCCAAGATATGATTGACCAAGGTGGTAGTTCTCTTAGTTATGAGAGTTAAGCTAATAATGAGGCCAAAGTAGGGTGAATATGACTAGGATGACTTCAAGGCTATGCTTAGTGTGAAGGGTAGTATGGGATGCCTTTCATGCATTGCACAAGTGTGTCTTGGGGTTACTTAGAAGTATGGTACCCTTATGGCATAGAGTAGCTTAAGAGTTGACCAAGTACCTAGACTATAATTAAGATGACATGAAGACCTAAGTCTTGAATATGAAGGTGGACTATGCCCAAGAATGGCCAAAGAGAGGTACTTAGCTTGGATGGTAGTATGGGATGCTATCATTGCATTGCACAAGTATACTTGGATGTGGCTTGTGAAGTAGTTCTCTTGTAATATGAAGGAGTTAAAGGTTGAACTATGATACCATGAAAGTCTAAGTAAAGATTGTGCCATGAACATGATGTGTCTCCTATGCTCATTAAATATATCTTATGTTGACTTATGTTTTATATGAATCTTATATTGGAGACCATGCTATGACTATAACGATTATGCCATGCCTATGTTATTATCTCTTATCCTTATGTCTTATGTTGACTAGCCATTTTCAGATGCTCTTATGATGTTGTGCTAGCTTTCATACTTAGTACGTTTTTTACTAACGCATATTGCCTACTTTCTAACCAAATGTAGGGTTGGAGGCTTGAGTTGGTTTGGAGGCTAGAATTTCAAGGATTTAGAAGAATTGAAGAATTGGTGAGTCCTCATAACTTCGAGGATGAACCCTTTATTTCCTTATGTCATTTCTTTATGTTTAGACTTTGTATGGGCTGCGTCCCAATGACTTTGATAAATGTGGGCCTATTCACCCTGCATGTGGACAATTTAAATATTATATGGTCTTGATAGATGCATCCACAAGATGGTCTCATGTGTGCTTATTATCAACTCCCAATATGGCTTTTGGGAGGTTGTTGGCTCAAACAATAAGGTTAAAAGCACAATTTCCAGATTATGTAAATAAAACAATTCTTCTTGATAATGTTGGTGAGTTTACATCTCAAACATTTAATGATTATTGTTTGTCCACTGGAATAACAGTTGAACATGTTCATATTTAAAATGGTTTAGCAGAGTCATTGATTAAACGTCTTCAATTAATAGCTACACCATGGTTGATGTGGACAAAGTTGCTTGTTACAGTTTGGGGCATGCTATTTTGCATGCAACGACACTTGTGAAGGCCAACTAGTTTTCATGATATCTCCCCATTACAATTGGTTTTTGGTTAGAAGCCAAACATTTCCCATCTTAGAATCTTCGGTTGTGCGGTATATGTTCCAATTGCTCCACCACAATGCACAAAGATGGTTCCCTAAAGAATGTTGGGGATATATGTTGGGTATGAATCTTGTTCTATTATAAAATATTTGGAACCTAGAATTGGAGAATTATTTCCGGCAAGGTTTGCTGATTGTCATTTTGATGAATCAGTATACCCAACATTAGGGGGAGAACAAAAGTTGTTGGGAAATGAGATAGATTGGAATTCACCTTCACTGTCTCATTTAGATCCTCGAACAAATCAATGTGAGCAAGAAGTTCAAAAGATGATTTATTTGCAGAATATTGCAAATCAACTACCGGATGCATTTACTAACTTACTAAATCATATATCTCAGTTGCTAATGCTCAAGTTCAAGTTTATGTCCCGGTAGAACAAAATGTTAAGGCAAACTAGTCTGGACAACGCTTAAAACATGGTAGACCAATTGGTTCCAAGGATAAAAATCTTTGGAAAAGGAAAGCAATCAATGATCAAGATGATCATAATATGGAGGCTATTACTCATGAAGAGATCTGAGACATAATAAAGGATGACACCACTGAGAAGGTCCATGTACCTGAAAATAATGAGAATGAGGAAATCTCTGTAAATTATATCTCGACGAGTAAAATGTGGAATCGAAATAATATTGTGGTGGATAATATTTTTGCCTATAGTGTTGCAGTTGAAATAATGCAACAAGATGAGGATTTAGAACCATGATCTATCAATGAATGTAGACATAGAAATGATTGGTCAAAATGGAAGGAAGCAATTCAAATAGAATTTGCTTCACCTGAAAAATGTGAAGTTTTTGGACCAATAGTCCGAACACCTGAAGGTGTCAAACCAGTTGTGTACAAGTCGGTTTTTGTGCAAAAACGCAATGAAAATGGTGAAGTCGTAAGATATAAAGCATGACTTGTTGCACAAGGATTTTTGCAATGGCCTGACATTGATTATGAAGAGACATATTCTCATGCGGTAGATGCAATTACCTTCACGTATCTAATAAATATGACAGTTCATGACAAGCTTGAAATGCATCTAATGGACTTTGTCACAACCTATTTATATAGCTCACTAGACCACAATTTTTTTATGAAAATCCCTGAAGCACTCAAAGTGCCTGAAGCAAATAAAAATTCAAAAGAAAGTTGTTCAATAAAGCTTCAGAAATCCTTATATGGATTGAAACAATCATGGCGAATGTGGTATAATCGTCTTAGCGAATACTTGCTAAAGAAATGGTATAAGAATGACCATGTTTGTCCTTGTATTTTTATACGAAGGTCAAAATCTGAATTTGTAATAATATTTGTTTATGTTGATGACTTGAACATCATTGGAACTCCTAAAGAGCTTTCAAAAGTCATTGAGTGTTTGAAAAAAGAATTTGAAATCAAAGATCTTTGTAAGACAAAATTTTGTCATTGAACATTTGACAAATGGAATATTTATACATCAATCAACATAAACTGAAAAGGTTTTGAAGCGATTTTTCATGGATAAATCACACCCATTAAGTACCCCGATGGTTGTGAGATCTCTCGATTTAAACAAAGATCCATTTTGACCTCAAGAAAAGGATGAAGAGATTCTTGGTGATGAAACACAATATCTTAGTGCAATTGGTGCACTAATGTACCTTGCCAACAATAACCGGCTAGATATTTGTTTTGCAGTAAGTTTATTGGCGAGATTCAGCTCATGTCCAACAAGAAGACATTGGAAAGGTGTTAGGCATATATTCAGATATCTTCAAGGAACAATTGATATGGGATTGTTGTATTCTAATGCATCCAAGTTAGAATTGATCGGTTATGCAGATGCTGGCTATTTGTCTGACCCACATAAAGCCCGATCTCAGACGTGTTATTTATTCACATACGGAGGTACAACTATATCATGACATTCGATGAAGCAAACAATAGTTTCTAATTCTTCAAATCATGCAGAGATAATAGCGATTTATGAAGCCAGTCGAGAGTGTGTGTGGTTGAGATTAATGACTCAACACATTTTGCAGTTATGTTGTCTTTCTGTGCAAACAAAGATTCCAACAATATTGTATGAAGATAATGCTGCTTGCATAGCTCAATTAAAGGGAGGATATATCAAAGGAGACTGAACAAAACATATTTCACTTAAGTACTTTTTCACACATGATCTTCAATAAAATGGTGATATAAATTTTCAACAGATTTGTTAAAGTGATAATCTTGCAGATTTATTCACTAAGGCATTGCTGATATTAGGCATATTTATATGCCTAGAAACCAAATAATACCCACATTTAAGCCAAGTTTGGAATCATTTTATGTTGATTTATAGTCGTGTCGAGTCTTTTGATTGTATATATACTAACCAACATGATTAGTTGTGTAAGTGAGCTTGAAGGAAGGAACGAGCACTAAAACATGCATTGGAAGTACGAAAGGATCCAAGTCAAACAACAGCAAGAAAGAAGAAAAGAATAATGTTGAAGGCGTGTCCGTATCCTCTCCGCATCGCGGAGAGGGATTTTATCTTTTGTTTGTGAAATGCAAGCTGAGGCAAAATGGTCCGTGTCATGGCCGCGTAGTGGAGAAGAGAAAAGATCTTCAAACGAAATTTGATCAACCTCTCCGCGTCGCGCTACTAGTTGCCAGTTTTGGCCGTTTCGACTTAATTATAAATAGTCTCAGATTTTATTTTATTAAGATATTCTTTTTCTGGGTTTTGAAGAATGGCAATTTGGAGAGCTATTTCATCAATTTTTATGGTTCTTTCCTAATCTCTACTATTTTCGATCAATTTATGATATTTAAACTTTGCTTGATGGAAATTACTATGATGAGTAGCTAATTTCCCTAATTTTGGGGCTGTGGCTACATGATGATTGTAACTTATTGAGTTTTTGTGGATTGCCATTAACAACATATGAATCTCTCTTATGTTCTTGTTTTTCGTATTTCATGCTTGATCACCATTGAAATAAACATATTGTCTAAATTGAACTCGGGAGAGGAATAAAATGATAGAACGCAGGACATGAGGAGCATGATTTTCTCTTAAGAATTAGAGTTAATTTGTATCTAGGATAGGGATATACCTAGAAACCTTGCTTGGTCATTATACAGGAAGAAATCGTAATGCTCAGTAATTGGTCCAACCAATTCCCGCTCAATGATGTAGTTAGGTTGCCATTTATTGTAGGTGATTAGAGGTCGGGAGACCATAATCATACATTTAACCCTGTGATCATTGATTCGATAGTTGATGAATATCCATTTTACAAGATAATATGCAGGATTCCTAAAGTGAGCTATAGCCATGGACCTTACCTAATCATTGTTTGAAACCTTATAAATTGAATCGTGTTTGATTAGTTCTTCTTTGACTTTTAGATTATAAAATCAATCAATCTTGTAACCTTGATAACACTTGTGTTTAATTGAAAGTAATGGAAAAATCAAGTTATTCTAATCGTGATTCTCTCTGGGTACGATACCCAGCTCTTAATAAGAGCTACTTTAATACTTGAACGACCACGTACACTTGCATGTGCGATTTGGGCGCAACAATTGCCAACGTCAACATTTGAGAAGTTTGGATATAAGATTGGAATGCGTCGTCTCCAAGATAGCAAATAAAGTTTTCATCAAGGGGAGTAAAATATTGGTCTTGATGGCATAACCATTAATCAGGATTCAAGCCCTCTAAAGCCTTCCTATAAGACTCAACATCCCTAGTAATTTGGTGTACCATATAAATAAAAGGGTTATCGTTCCATCGTCTCCATAACACCCTCACAATATAAAACCCATATTCAGATTTCTGAATACAATGATGAAACTTTTGAGTTTGGGGTTCAAAGCCGACATAACTGCCCTTATGCTTAGATTTCTTGAAATGGGCTTCAAAGGTTTAAAAATGAGAGCTTTGGTGATGGGTTTGAAGGGTATTTGAGAGATTTAGGAAGTGATCATTATTGTGAAACAAGGTGGGTAGCCACCATTTTTGTACCAAAGATACACAAAGTTTTTAGACTATTACTGTAATAAGTGTTTACCTAAATAGTATCATATCAAATCTATTGTTTGGGAGATTTCCAGGAACAAATGTATCTTGGTCAATATACGACAAGTAACCTTTGTGAATGAGTACCAAAGTCATTTTGAGGCTATCCTATTAGTCCTCGGTGAGTCTGTTGTACTTTTGTCATGCCTTGCATATGTTCATCCATGTAGAAGCAATACGACCACTCATCATAAGATTGCGGTAGATTTAAAGTGGTCTATTGCTTCTATGGGGATGAACAAATGCAGGGCATGGTGAAAGTTTAGTTGACTCACCAATGACCGATAGGATAGCCTCAAAACAACTTTGGTACGCAGTCACAAAGGTTACCTACCATATATCAACAAAGTGACATTTGTTCCTAGAAACCTCGTTGAGCAATATAAATGCAAATGCGACATTGATACACACAAGCTGTTTGATGAAATGTTTTATAAAGAATAGACCGACACTTCCTAATCTAATGACTATTTGGCATAAGAAATTTTAGCACCTAGCTCCTTTGTTCCCTTTTACACCGAAGGAGTCTACCTTTGAGGATGGAAATTCCAAAGAAGGGAATGAGGCAAAATCGTAAGTAGAAGGCTCAAAGGATGTGGTTCAACAGAAGCTGGTTCCTATTATAAATATTCAAGAGGAGTTGGTTCCAAAGGATTAAGACAGTATGAAGGAGTGACTTCACTTATCACTCATACAGTGCTAGTTGATGAAGATGTTAGAACTCCTGAGCGTTGACCTTACCTTTTTGAACAATCCTTTTTGCCCTTGGTACATGTTGATTTAAGGGATCTCACAATGCCTAAGAAACTGAAAATGACTTACACATATGTAAGTGATTTGATACTGAGTTGTATGATTCAAATGAAGTTGGTTCCATCAATAGAAAAGGGAAGAAAATCTTGACATATGTATCTAGTTCATAGCAAGTATCAACAGTTTATCACTTATATACTTTAAAACAACTTTGTGGATCTCGCAAACATGTTACTAGTTGTTTCTGAGATACGAATAGTTGTATTGGATTCGAGGTGCTCCCAAACATTGTAATGGTTTAAGAAGAACCTATAGCCAAGGTCACACTTAAGTCTTTCAAGAATAAACAAGCAATGATGACAACATTAGTGCTTACCAACATGTCAATCCCATTACACTGGCTTGTCTTTATGGCCAAACATTTTGTTGGATAGAGTAGAGATGGTTGGAGTGACGTCAAATTATGGATTCATCAAAAGAAGTTTACGATCACGGGGTAGTGCATGTAGAAAAAGTGACATGTTTATTCATTTGCAGGCCTCAAACTAAAATCTAAACACATTAAAATGAATTTAAACAAGGTAATGATATTAGAATAGTTAACTTTGTGAGGCAAAACTGCAATTTTGGTCTTCTTTGTTTACATTCAGTCCATAAATATCCCTACACATAAAGAAAAAAACCTGAAACTGTTAGCAAGGTAGCGGCAGGGGGGAGGGAAGGGGGCTACCTGTAAAAGTAAAAACTAATTTCAGGGAAAAAAATTCTTTTGGATACATATCTTTTAGAGAATTTTGGTTCATGCATCCAGCCTTTATCCATGATCAACTGTACAAACATAGTAATTATCAAATAAATATTGTTAGAAGAACATGCATGATTCTTTCAAATAAAATGAATATTCCATCAATGATGGAATACTATCAAAAAGTAGCTTTTAGGGACTCCAAACATCAACTTACTCAGTGTACTTCCACAAGTGTGGTCTAAGGATGGTGGTGAGTACACAACCTTACCCCTTCATTGTGAAGGTAGAGAAGTTGTTTCTGATAGAGCCTCAGCTCAAGTAAAGCATATAAAAATAAAGAATGAAAAGGAAATACAATAGTAAAGAATCTAGACTGAAAATAAAGAAAAAAAAAGATCAGCAACAATACCAAACAATACGGTAACCGAAGCAAACCTAGTCACCAATCAACAAATGTATTGGTGAGACATGGTGAACTGATGAACCATTTTATACTGATGCATTTCTAACTAATTTAAATTTCTTCTCCATTTCCTTTCTATCCTTTTCTATAGATTTTTGAGTCATTCTATTTCTGGCAGTTCTTGTTAAAAACTTTTAATTTGTTAGAAGTTATAAATGTCAGACAATAACTATGGGAGTTGTCTTTTCAGTTTGTTCAATCATTGTGTTGTCTGTTGTTCACCTTTGTTCTTCTCCGTTTTCTTTTATCATATAACTGGTGAAGGAAAATTTGGCCTATTACTTTGGAAGAAGAAATTGTAGGAGTAATCAACTTGAGCAGAAGCTTTATAAGATGACCTAAAGTAAAAATTAAGTTGTTAAGTTTACTAACCAAAATGAAAACATAAACTAGATTGTAAAGTTTACTGATTAAAAAGAGAAATGAAACCAAATTGTAAAGTTTAAAATAGAAGACATGTGATATATTGGATTACTGCAGAAAACAACTTTTCGATGGTGTTGTTTCATGAATACAATAACATTATAGGTAAAACCACAAGAATTGCTTGTTTACAGGAAGAAGTTTGTGCTATTTGTGTATTGATGGTAAATAATTTGTAATAATATATAGCTTAAGCACCTACCTTATACGAAAAAACAATTGTGATACAAGTCGACCAAGCTTATTGAGGTCAATTTTGTAAGTTTATTCTAATTCTAATGTTAAGCTTGACTAGGACATAAAGTTCGAGCATATAATCTTCGAAATATAAATGTACTAAAATAGTGTGATTTATTTTTGATAACCATATTGTTGTCTATAATTTTTTATAGGTTGTCTCCAACCCTTGAGCCTTAGGCCTTACCACACCAACTGCTGCAAACATTTCCAAACAGTGCACTTTTGGTTGTTAAATTCCATAAATGATGTGAGAAATTTCAAGTATGTACAAAACAACTCTGCTCTTTTGTATTCCAACAAGTAAAGAGTAAACTGCAATACGATTGGCCCATTACCCCCCACTCTGTTATTTAATAAATAAATAAGATTGGTCATACCCCGCCCTATTTAGTTGTTCTCCTCTCCTATTAAGAGTTTGTTCTACCCCGCCCTACTCAATTATCATGCCTAACTGCTAGAGAAGATTTACGTGTTTAAACTAACAAGCAGAAATGGTGCTCCTTCATAGAAGAAATATCAATAATATAAGTAATCTCAGAAGTGTAGTTTAGGGAGGGTGGTGAATATGCAGCTTTACCCCTACAAAGGTAGAGAGGCTAAATCTGATAGAGTCTCATATCAAGTAAAGCATATCAAAATCAAACGTGAAAAGGAAATGCAATAGTGATGACGCCACTCTTAAAATAATGAAAAAGAAGACCAGGTAACAGTAAGCCAATAACAAACAATATGGTAACTAAAATAAAGATAGTCACCAGTCCACAAGAATTGCTTGTCTACAGGAAGATGTTTGTGCTATTTGTGTATTGACAGTAAATAATGTGTAATAATATATAACTTAAACACCTACATTATAAGAAAAAACAATTGTGATACCAGTTGACCAAGCTTATTATGGTCACTTCTGTAAGTCTACTCTAATTCTAGTGTTAAGCTTGACTAGGACATAAAGTTCAAGCATATAATCTTCCACATATAAATGTACTAAAATAGTGTGATTTATTTTGATAACCATATTGTTGTCTATAATTTTTGACAGGTTGTCTCCAACCCTTGAGCTTTAGGCCTTACCACACCAACTGCTACAAAAAATTTCAAACAGTGCACTTTTGGTTGTTAAATTCCATAAATGATGTGAGAAATTTCAAGTATGTGCAAAACAACTCTTCTCTTTTGTATTCCAACAAGTAAAGAATAAACTGCAATACGATTGGCCCATTACCCCCCGCTCTGTTTTGTATTGAATAAATAAGATTGGTCATTCCCCGCAACATTTAGTTGTTTTCCTCTCCCTGTTAAGGGTCTGCTCTACCTCGCCCTACCCAATTGCCATGCATAACTACTAGAGAAGAATTACGTGTTTAAACCAACAAGCAGAGACGGGGATCCATCGATAGAACAAATGTCAAAAATATAAGTAATCTCACAAGTGTAGTTTAGGGAGGGTGGTGAATATGTAGCCTTACCCCTAAAAGGGTAAAGAGGCTACGTAAGGCTAAGTCCGATAGACTCTCGTCTCAAGTAAAGCATATCAAAATCAAGCGTGAAAAGGAAATGCAATAGTAATGACGCCACTCTAAAAATAATGAAAAAGAAGATCATGTAGCAGTAAGCCAATAACAAACAATATGGTAACTAAAGTAAAGATACCAGTCCACAAGAATTGTTTGTCTACTGGAAGAGTTTTGTGCTATTTGTGTATTGACAGTAAATAATGTATAATAATATATAACTTAAACACCTACGTTATAAGAAGAAATAATTGTGATACCAGTTGACCAAGCTTATTGTGGTCACTTCTGTAAGTGTGTTCGAATTGTAATGTAAACTTGACTAGGACATAAAGTTCGAGCATATAATCTTCCACATATAGATGTACTAAAATAGTGTGATTTGTTTTTTATAACCATATTGTTGTCTATAATTTTTTACAGGTTGTCTCTAGACCTTGAGCTTTAGGCCTTACCACACTAACTGCTACAAAAAAATTCAAACGGTGTACTTTTGGTTGTCAAATTCCAAAAATGATGTGATAAATTTCAAGTATGTGCAAAACAACTCTGCTCTTTTGTATTCCAACAAGTAAAGAGTAACCTGCAATACGATTGGCCCATTACCCCCTGCTCTATTATGTATTTTAAATAAATTAGATTGATCATGCCCTGCCCCATTTAGTTGTTCTCCTTCCGTGTTAAGTGTGCGCTCTGCCCCGTCCTACCCCAATTGTCATGCCTAACTGCTAGAGAAGATTTACCTGTTTAAACCAACAAGCAGAAATGGGGCTCCTTCGATAGAAGAAATGTCAATAATATAACTAATCTCACAAGTGTGGTTTAGGGAGGGTAGTCCGATAGACTTTCATCTCAAGTAAAGCATATAAAAATCAAGCGTGAAAAGGAAATGCAACAGTGATGACGCCACTCTAAAAATAATGAAAAGAAGACCAAGTAGCAATAAGCCAATAACAAACAATATGGTAACTAAAGTAAAGATGGTCAACAGTCCACCAAATCTATTTGTTTTATTTGAAGAAAAAAAATCATACTACAAAGGCATCAAGAAGATGCAGGTTACAAGAAGAAAACTTAGGCTTAAACATGTGAAATAGCTAAATGAATTCCCCAAATATTCTACTGAGCTAAAGAAAGGGAGCTAACATGTCCCAGAAACTTATCCAATCTGTTTACAGGGGAAATAATGCACCAACTAAATAGACATTCTAAATTAACATCTAGCTGAGAATTTACTTTTTCCCTGCTTACTTATGTTACTAGTTGTTGAATATGTGTGTTGCACATAATTGCCGGCAATTATGTGAAAATATATGATTCACATATATATTCCTTCAGTCATTACAATTCTTATGATTAACACCTTAGCAACAACTTACACTTTAAAAGCAATGGCCATTTGTTTATCCTTGTTGTTCTCAAACCTTAACGATCATAGAGTCATTGGGAGTAAAAGCATTCATCGACACGCTGAATTTCGACTCCTATCTTATCCTACCTACCATTTTTATCTAAAGTACTACTTCGTCCATGTGTATACGACAACAGAATGACAAATCCTATGTTAACAAATTATTCATATTTTTCCTGATTCTCTACTTCTTACTACTATATCTTTTATGAAATTGGTAGGACAAGCCCTAATTTATTTCTTCCATTAGATGCATGTTTAAACCCAAAGGTCAATCCAAAAGATACAACTCTTTAAAACTACTGATATGAGTCACCTCGAATCAATAGAGAAACTCCATTTAGTAATTAGTGCAAGAACACAAAGGCAACCAATGAATCCACATATAAATCAAACTTTAATTCATTCTTATGATAAATCTATTCATAAATAAGAATTTAGTATTTTGATGCTAAGAATTAAATAAAGGAGAAAAGGGTCATGGAAGTATGAGGAGAGAACTAGATTGAAGTAAAAGATGAGACTTACCAGTGAGCTTAATCGACCATGTGAGAAGATGAAGAGGAAAAATGCAGTTGTGTTGTAGAAGAGCAAAACAATCGAAGCTACTTTCTTTAATTTTTGAATGGACCAAGTCTATAGCCATAGGCCACAGCTCTTTAATTAAGGTAAAGAGAAACCCTTTTTTTCTTTTAATATGAGAAGATATAAATAATTAAAAAATATATGGTATTAAAGGTTAAATAAAAATTGAATTGTAATTATTGATTATGTTCAACTTGCACTTTGTGGGGGAAAAAAACTAACTATATCAAACTTAATTTATTTATTCATTATATTGATACAAAAAAAATGAGGTATTTGTAGTTTAATTTGATATATTTTTAACTTGAAATAAACATTATCAATTACGGGTGAGTTTGGTACCATGGAAAATATTTTCCTAAAAAATGTTTTCTTGGAAACAAGTGGATTTCTAATTTATTTTCTCATGTTTGGTTGGTGAGTAGAAAATATATTTTA
>JAJOOE010003561.1:0-20783 GCA_036250405.1 Solanum raphanifolium
CTTCTTTGTTTTAAGTAGGATAAAATATATAAGCAGTAATTATCTATAGTAGTTATAAAGTAGAAGTTATTACTAGTAGGCAGCAGCAGTTATTTACATCAGTAACTGTTTCTATCTATCTGTTAGGAGTTATTTATGTTTACTATAAATATTTGTATTTTAGGAGAATTCTAAAGAAGGAAAAATATTATTATGTCTTTATATCTGGAGATTTGTCCACTCCATACGGACATTGTTATTGGTTAATGCAGTGTTTAAGATTCTTGCACTTTATTCAACCAGTAAAGTTTCATTTTCACATCAGTTTCTATCACATTGTTAGATTTGTAGATGATGCTTCCTCCACCACTATTTAAGTGTAGTGACTAGGTAATAATTTCTTAACCTCTTTATTTTCTTGCTATAAAGTGGGTCACCCTCTTTTTGGCTTAGGCCAAAACATTTTTTTCTCCAAAAAAAATGTATGTTGGAATCAAATCAAAATGATACTACATCTAGTTTGTTCCCTATCAAAGGCAATTCAATTCTCAAAGGCTTGGGACGGATCATGTGTTACAATACCGAGTTCATTTGAACCCAACACTTCCAATGTGAATTTATGTGTAGAAATTAATTAAAATCACAACAACTAGTAGATATGAGCTCATAAAAACAATGCAAGAACATACAGCCATTTGATTATTTATCATCCTTGATCCAACTCAGAGTCCAATCCAAAATACATACAATCCTCACCTTCAGCCCAGAATTGACTGAGGATATTATAATTGTGGTTCGTACAGAACCATTTCAGAAGAGATGAACAATATACAAATTAAATTTTCAAGCTATTCGCAGCAGATGAAAAGTTTACAAGGCCTGAGAGAAGAATACTTAGGGTCCAGCAATCTCCAGTAACTATCAACACCCTCCAAAATTCGAGGTACAATGCACTCACTCCCCTTCACTCAAAACTGGAACAATGAGTGGTTTCAGCTGTGCAAGATATACAATCGCCCACCTATTTCAGAAAACAAAGGAAATGTTTCATATGTTTTGATAAAACAAGAAATGGATTTCATTCAAGCACTAATTTATGAATAAGACAGGTATGTTTGGGTGCGCGTGTAGGTAAACCTCAATAATTGGAAAAATTTAGGAACAAGTCCTTCCAGTAAATTTGCTGCCTGCCCTAACTGGGATAACAGATGTCCAGTCATAAGTTCGACAGAAAATCATCAAGCTCAAAGATGTAGATATCTATCGGCAGCATAATAAAGCTGTATGTTTGTGAATACCTAGTTGAGGCATTTTTAAAAAGGCAGAATTAAAGAAAAGGCATCTGTACTTGTCAAAGTTTAGTATTCGAGAGCTGTCTGTCACGATACAACAAAGAGATATCGTATATCTTTATAGTTCTAGATCGAGGAGTTGACCAAATTTGGAAGACAATTACAGCACTGTCAAAGTCAGTTGCCCAACCGGATGCTGCACTAGGAGTCCAAAAAGTTATAGTTGGGATTACTCTAAGACTACTCCATGTTCACTCTTTTCTCAGCTGTTCAGATAGTAATCACAGCCCCTGATCTAAATTGGATATCAAATCTCTTAGACAGACTTTCTAGTCACCACGAGTTCTATGATCCCCTCAGGCTAAGTGTACTAAGATACAAACTCACTGGGAGAGTAACAAAAAGCATTTCATGATCCATCAATGACTACGTAAAATGACACGAAAGTGTGGCTTCCTTAAGAATAATGACTCCTAATTATCTTCAGGATTCATGAAAACCATCATAGTATGTGCCTGGCTGCTAACGTAGAAAGCCCCTAATTAGAAGTTTACTAAACCCCTTGAGAGCGTTTCCTTTGGAGAGATTAACAGAATATATTGATAGGTGGACAGTGTATTTTTTCCCAATACAAGTGAATCAATCAGAGTGAAGGCCTTAATATTTGCCAACAGTGGTATTCTTCAGATTCCTTTGGCAAGATTCACAAGATGAAGCTGTGCTATTCGCAAAAGGAAATTACTGCAGCACAAACTTAGATTCGATGAAGCAATTAGCAAAATTATAGAAGCGAAGCAAGAAGACAGAAGTTGGATTCAAGTTATTCAGAAGAATCGAACCTAAAAGAGATTGAACACCTTAAAAGCAAAGGTGGGGAAAGTGAGACAAAAGTCAAAACCACATTTTTAGCAATTCACTAAGGTTCACAAGCCTCTCGTTAGATGGAATTTTCTATTTGGATCACACTATTTGCATTTCATTCATCCTTCCTGTGACAACTATCAAGGAAGAGAGTTTGAGCTTCAAATTGTGTTTTACAGGTTTTAGGTCACATGAAAACTAAAAAAAGTTAATTTCAGTTTTTTAAGTTTCTAATCAAACTTGTTCTTCATGATATTGTCCAGGCCAATTTGCACCAACCTTGACTAATTCACTTTTGCAACCTGTTACAACCTACAAGCACATGTGTTGGGTAAACATGCCCCCATGGCTAACTAGATAGACTCAAGGGAGTGTTCCAACTGAGATTGAACACTTGTACCTCTACCATTCAACCATCCCCTTGGGGACAGCTGCTAATCAAACTTTTTTCTTTTCCTTTTTTAGAACATAACTGCAAATCAAACTTATGTCACTCTCTTTGCAATATGATTATGTAAAAATTATCAATAAGTTAAAGATAAGATAAACTTTGAAATTGAACCTTGAGTATTTAGAGAGTTGTTAAATATCCCATCTGAGGTAGTAATTCACAAATGTATTAAAACATCCTGATCATATCAGAAATTTGTCCATAAAAGTCATATTTCGTCAAATAGACTAGGGCAGAAGGATTTTTTATGTTTACAGTTAAACCTGATTCAGCTTTTCCTATTTGAATGTAAACTTTCAAGTATTTTTCTTTATGAGTCTACCGGAAAACTTGTGGAGTACTTCATGTGATAGAAGTTGAACGAGTAATTTCATAAATTTAAATTGTTAATTCAATTTGGTGCATGCTTGCACTTCAGAACCTTGTGGCCTAATAGGTAACAAGCAGATGAGCTCCCCTAGTTTACTGACTCTACTCACCTTAAATTATTACAACACATTGCTAGGAGAATCATTTTCTAACATGAGAAAGGTTTTATTCCTCCCTTTCTCCTACTTCACATAGTATTACTTTACAAGTAAATAAATCCATGGCCAATTATACATCAGTTCTCGAGTCTTCTATTTTTTCAACCTTTTTGCAGCATTGGTTTGGGCTTGGGACTTTCATGTTGGAGGTCTCAGGTTCGAAACCCCTTGCCAGCGAAAGCAAGGGGTTTGCCTTCTGGGTCGAGCTCGTGGCACCGGGCTTGCCTAATGCGGGTTACCTCGCGAGCTATTGCATAAGAGCGGGGGTTTTACCATGTGCGCTCCCAATATTGCATTCTTTATCTCAATTTTAACATGGTCTCTTCTTTGTCAAGAAAAAGTAATCAAGGTATTTATTTATTTTCTTCCAACTGAGCCTTAGCTCAAGTTGAACATTGTTCACTTCGTATATATCATTTGCTTTCTCTCACACACACTGATGTTTAGGTTATGCTAACTAAGTTTTTAACTGCTAAATGTTACAGGTCTGCTGGCGCTTTTATGAAAAAATTAACTAAGATGTGTGCTTTAGTGTAGAAATGCACATAAATCATTATGAATCAAAAATATAAAGCTAGAAACAATAACGATAATAATGAAACAACGATTTTTTAAATAGATGATTGAAAATTTTGTTATGACATAATATTTTAAGTAGCAACCAATAATTGAGTTCAAAGTCAACTTAATGCAGAAGCAAAGATGTACTTTTTCTGGACTGAGATGAGTTTCAAAGGATCGACATGGACAATGAAGATTCATATAGTCAACCCCAACTTGCTTGGGATTGAGGTATAGTTGTTGTTGTTATTGTTGTTGTAGTGTTTCTTAAACAAAATTCTAATTTCCTATCCCTTATTAATAACTTCATTTTAAAACAGTATTTCTTAATATCAAAGTTATTGAGTTAAGAAAAGCAGTATTTCTTAATAATATTGTGTTCATCTGCAATGTTTTTTTGTTTTGTCGATTAAGACATCATTTTTCTGTTATATTTATCTTTTAAGTGTTGTCCTCTTCAAGCTAGAGCCAAGAGCCACACAAATTCACCTAATTTTTTTACAAACTGCTGGTCGATTAAATTTTCTGAGCTGCACTTCCTAACATCCTCGTATCTTCCTTAAAACGCTACCTAAGCATTAAGCAATCCAAAGTACTAGTTTTTATTAAGCCTAACTCTAGAAACTACCATGCCTTAACTGCACCTTTGACAATATTGCCTTGCTATTATGAGAGACTCAGGTGCATCTTCAGCCAAAGCTAAGACTAAAGTGATAACTTCATTCTTCTAGAAAAGAATCAGTTAACCATGCTTCATATTATGATCCATTGGATTAGACATATTCCAGTGAGTTAGAAACAAATTGTCTTTGACATACTTAACTGATTGCTAGATTTGGAAAGCTTTTTTAGAATTAGTGACAGATCAGTGGTTCAAATAAATCGTTTCTTTCTGCCCATGCTGTGGCTCGAACAAAGAGTCTATTTTATCCACCCAAACTTTAAAAGGACAAAATATGAAATTTCATACTCTACTTATAGGCATCAAAACATATTCAAGTATAAGAATTTCATGGAACAATACTTTAATCTACTCCTTATCTTGTTTCGCAAGTAAAACAGAAATTTCAACCATATATAACACTTACATCATCCAACAGCACACGGTCGCCGTGATAATCAATGTTAGGTGTAACCTGCATCATAAAACACAATCAACCACATTAAGGGGGAGAAAAAGTTCAAATACTTCCACAGCATTACTAACAAAGAAATCAATCTCAAAATATCTCAAGCCATTGATGAAGAAGGAAAAACTACTTTACTTTACCAAATTTTTAAGCCAGATACAAATAATAAATCATTAATATAAACTTAGGATTCACCTTTGAGTTAGCAGTTCTAGAAGGAAATAACCAAAAAGAATTAGCTAATACATTACAGATACACATACAAAACTAAAATTAGGGAACAAAATCTGAAAGTCTGTTATGAGTAGTTCCAAGTAAATTAATCCACGAAAAAAGTAAGTACCGTCATCCTATAGAAATCTAGACAATATGAAGCAAAAAAATAACATACAGATTAGTAGAAGGCCCTCTATTGCAGCAGATTCTGGCGCAGAGAGATGCAATAACACCAATTGCAACAAAAATTAGAGTTGTCACCAGGAATCCCATTTTGGTATGGATCTAACCAACAATCTCTCAGATGCCTCTTATTCCCTGCATTACCAAAAAAAATGTTTGATTTTAAATGAAGAATCAATTTGAGCGAAAGCACATAAGATGAACTAGATGTATACTGCAAAAACTGATGGAGATATAGAGAGACGAAGACGTACAGCTATGGAGAGAAACAGAGAGAGAAGCTGGATCCGAAGTTGGATTGAGGTGGATCAGTATGTGATCAAATCATTGAGGGTATTCAGAAATTTTCAGTTTTCAACGGGGTAATCCAGTCATTGTTGCTCGGGATATAAAATGGGACAAATTGGTCCTTATTCAATAGGCAAAATGGTCTGATAGGCCCTTATACTTGAGTCGGATTGTAAACTGGACCCTTCTACTTATGACTTTGTCAACTAAACACTTAAACTCAATAAAACACAATGTTTTAAACCCTTTTTTCACTTGATCAAGGTGCATGTAAATACAACCAAATACACATGGAATCCACGTCATTTTTTAGTGACACGTCATAAATTAAATATAAATATATATATATATATATATATATATATTTAAAAATGCTATGTTTTACTTTCTCTCTCGTTGTAACCCTTTCCCCATCCCCTTTCTCATCTGATCTCACCTCCAGCGCCTCCCCCAACCAAATCCAAACCCATATCCCATCATTTAGCAATGTCGATGATATTTATCACGTTCATCTCCGACGAAGAGTTGAAATCGAGTAAATGGACTAGTATCAGAACGATTTCTTGAGCTACTGCAATCAATACGTTCTTATCAAGATAACAACCCAAGATACGAGTCCAATATCGAGTTCTTCGACTCAATCGTTTCGATCTGAAACCGAGTCCAATATCGAGTTCTTCGACTCAGTCGTTTCGATCTGCAATCGAGTCCAATATCGAGTTCTTCAACTCAGTCGTTTCAATCTGAAATCGAGTTATCAGGTTCTTCGATTCAACCCGTATAGACTTATGATTCGAGTTTTCAATTTTAGAGAGAAGTTTTCAATTTGAATTTTCAAATTAAAAGCTCAAAATCATGTAAACCGTTCCCGATTCGAAGACAAATAAATCAGAAATAAATTTGAAGATTTATTTCTTTTTTATTTCATATAACCATTTCTGTTCAACTTCAGTTTCAATGATTAATTTATACAATGAGAAATCTACCAGCGGCGGACCTAAGTATCCTAATTATTTTTATTTACAGAAAATTAGAAGAGGAAAGGAGTATTTTAATGTTTCCTTTTTTAAAAGAAAATTTCTGATTATATGTGTATTTCTAGCCGTTCACGCTCTTAATTCGCGTGTAAATCACACACTTTTCCAACTCATCAATTTTATTGCCACATAAGTTTGGTCAATGGTCAGAAGGGTTTAAAATATTGTGTTTCATTGAGTTTAAGTGTCTAGTTGACTAAGTTATAAGTAAAAGGGTCCAGTTTATAATCCAATCAAAGTATAAGGGTGTATCAGACCCTTTTGCCTATTCAATAAGCTTTGATTTTAGGAAAAATTACCTAACTACACATCCTTTTTTATCATATTTTTTATTACTCCCTACCATTCTAAAAAATTACAAAAATCCCTCTTTTCCATAATTTCTCTCACTTTTTTGGATACATCACTCTATACTATCACCCAAAGATTTTTTTCCTTTTTCCACGCCTAAAATCACTCAATAATATCAACAATTATCTCCATTACTCTATTTTTGAATTTCAAATCTTTTCTCTGATTTACCAATTGCAAGTTATTGAAGAGGTGGTTCTTCATCTTCTTCTTCATCCATTTTTTTTTCTTTCCACTTCATCCGGTATCAATCTTTTTTTATATTTCTTTAGTTTTTCATCTACAAAATTAGTCGAATAAGGATGCATCTTCAACTTTAAAATTGATTATGGAAAAAACACCCAAAAAAAGGAGAAAAAGTTGAGTTGTTGGTGGCACCGGTAAGAGCTTTGGATCGAGATTCATGGGTGACGTCATTGTTGAAAGTGAAAAAAGGCTACAGGAGTTGATACAAAGCAAAAGACAAAGTGTAGAAAGATTTCTTCATCTCTTTTTTTTGGCTTTCAATAGATTGTTGACTTTTTAAAGATTTTTTTGTTGTTCATCTTTTTTCTGATACATATGAGTTCAGTTTTCTTAATGATTCTATTTTTCTTTTTGTTTCTTAAATTAATGTATAATGCATTTGTTTCAACATTATGATACATTACAATTTTATCAAGAGTGGTTGGTGGCTCCGGTAATGTTTTGGGTCGAAATCCATGGTGACTACAAGAGTTGATACAGAGCAAAGGAGAAAGTATAGAAGAATTTCTTCATCATTTTTTATTTTTTATTTCTTTTAGCAAATCAAATTGTTGATTTTTTTTTGTTACTTTCAACAGATCTTTTAATGTATCTCGTTGAATTTAATTTTTAAATTAATGTATATTTTGTTTGTCTCACCTTTATGATACATTACAATTTTATCATGTACAATATCATTTTCAAATATTAGTTTTGATACATAACCCTAATTTATTGAAACACAATTAGTATGTATCATGTTTATAGTTATGTATTAGAAACACAATTATTACAAATTTCGTTATCTTTTACTACTGATACATACACCCAACCTTATTCAACTAATAGAAGGTTATCTAATATCTGTAGACACTATCAAAAATTACTATTGATACATAAATACTAACATTATATAATAAAAACAGTTTGTATCATATTCATAATTATGTATATGACACATAACTTTGTTATGTGTTATATAACATAGTTATGTGTTATATAACATAGTTATGTATTAAATGTTGTGATGTATCACTTGTTGTTAAGTATTTGCAACACTGATTTATACAAATCAATGTATATTATATATTTTTTTGTATATGATACATAACTATATAAAATTAAACGAGTTAAGTGAAAAACATTGTTTTTTCTTTTGGGGAGGTGAAACATAGAAGAAATGATAATCTAGTTAAGGAAGGGAATAATTTCGGATAGAAAAGGTTCTTGTGGGAGGAAGAGAAGTGAGCTGATTTTTTTAAATTTATTTTTGGGGCTCAGAGTGTCATGCTTGAGAAGTTGTATTTGGTCTTTTAGGGCCACCATTTCTTCATATTGCTGCTGGAAAAATGAAATGAAAATGCACCTAGCAAAAAAATATCATACTGTAAACTTTTTAACCAGACTTTTTTTTATTCTGTTACGATTTGGGAGAGATTTGAGAAAAAAAATTTAAAATTTTAATTGTTTGGAGCTGTTATTTGAGAGATATTAACATCAATTTGATTTGCATGATTTGGGGACTGACATTTAATTTTATATTTAATTTCCTTTTTAATCTCAACAAAATAGTTGTATAATGTATCAAATGTAATGTATTCGAAAAAATGAGATGTATCCGGATGGCAGTAATTCTAAGGGATTTTTGTAAATTGGAAAAAAGTAGGGATAAGATGTAATTTGCTCCTTACATTATGGGATTCCTAAAATTTTTACTTGATTTTATTTGGTTCTTAATCTAGATGAGGTTGAGCTCAATTTTTTCATCCCATTTAGGAACGAGGCTTTTTAGCCCTGTCTCATTTGGCCCGCAAGCCTCAAATAATTTTAAAATATCAATATAAAATCAAGACTATATTTTTTACATATCTTTTATATTTTAGGGTCATTAGCCTACTAAAATTTCTTATTAGCCCAAGTTCATTACTCTATTATAACTAAGAATCTTTGACCTCTTTTACTTTTTTTTTATGCCTAATTTTTCACTTCTTCTTTATTGTCTTGTTTATGAAAATAGTGATCATATAATGTTTTTTTGCTCGGATAAAACTTATGAATGTTGTATCTTGGCTATTATGTATTTGTTTTAATACTCACTGAAGTATGTGTAATTCATCAACATTCGTATTTTTTCTAGGAGGAAAATGTTGTCCATTTTTTTGTTGAAGGGTCAACACGTCCCAATTCGTGGCCCGCTTAGGGCTGGGTTGGGCTGCTATTTTATAGGCCCTTCAATTAAAAGGGTCAATCCGTCCCAACTCATTTAACTCTCTAGCCCGTTAGGGTTGGATTGGGTTGAGTTGGATTGGATCAGCCCATTTTGACAGCTCTAGGCACATGTCATTACCACAATTTTTTAGAATTTTAAATTTTAAATCATTTTAAATAATAAGTAATAAATAATTATTTAAATAAATATTGAAACATGTTAATAATTACAATTTGATAAATTCTACTGTACTTACACAACATTTTAAATAAACAAAAACAAATTATTAATTACATTTTGATAGATTCTACGATAGTTACACAACATTTTAAATAAACAAAAACAAATTATTTAATTATTAACTAATTAAATATTAAATATTCTAAATTCAAGGAACTTTTTAAGATACACATGTCATCTTCTCATCAATTAATAACTAATTTTAAGATTTAAAATAACAATTATTTAAACGAAAACTGCATAATATAAAATGACCGTTTCAATTAATTACAGCTACAAAATTGCCGAAATAAATAAATATATTTTTAAAAACATTTTTCTACTCTATTTATTTTTATAGATAGGTGGTTTGCTACTATCCTTATAAATCTCAATTGCTTTTTTTTTTTACATATAAGGTGGTTGATAACTATTCTTATTTATCTCAATATTTAAATATTTTCTTTAAATAAATCTATTAATATCCAAACAAAAAAACTGTCTATTAAAACTTCCTCCCCACATATTTCCATCCAAAAACTGTCATATCCATTTAAAGAAAACAAAACTTCCTTTATTCAAACAATACCCAAAATTCTCACTTAAATTTTCAAAAGACAATTTTCTTTCCACAATTTATTTTCCCATCCCAAAAACTTCTTTATAAAAGTTAATGGGTTCTCCATAAAAAATCAATGTTGTGGTTCAATTACATATATTTTAAACAACAGAAGATTAATTGGATTCAGCGGGAAATAGAATTTGGAAAATATGGGCGATTGATTTAAATGCATGACTAAGAAGAAATGAAGAAAAATCGGAGGAACATCAAGACGTCAATCGAACGAAAATATCGAAGATGAGGTCGTTAGTAGAGTAAGAGTTACTACATAAAAACTTTATCAATAAAAGTCCAACGACATCAATTGACTCAAATATTTGATGGGTCAATATCAAGAAGTTGTTATAATAATGTTTGGTGTCTCTAAAAAAAAATATTTTCACTGCACCTAGATTAGAGTAATTAATTTTATTATCATCGAGTGTTTATATAAAATCAGCACATTATATATGGTTACCTACTCTTGCACGTAGGTAATAACACTATTTACTATTTTTATGAAGATATTTTTCTTTAATGTATGTGCTTACATTTTTCAATTTTGTGATTTACTACTATTTTAAAGTTCTTATGTGAAAATTGTAAATATTAAGGTTGAGTTTATAGTATGATGCAAAATTATCCCATTAAACTTCAACCTATTGCATATATATGCCATTAGCATATAGATAGAATATCAATTATTTTATATATTTTTTCTACCTGTTAGGATGTTATGTACAATAGAAATAATCTTCTTTTGCATAGAGATTAAATAATAATATTTAAATAATGACATACAAAATATACATTTATGAAAAAACGTAAATCAGAAATATTTGAATTAAATTCCAAAAATATTGGAAAATTTTATTTTAATATTGAAGTTTGAAAATTATTTTAAATTAAAATAAAATGTTAAGTAAGGACTTTCACCAACTAGCCACGAATTAAGGAACCCTACTAACCGTAAAACTTAAGAATTTTAAATTTATTTTAAATTAATAATAATGCTTATCTTCAAATTACGTTTTCAGAATTTAGATTTTTTTATATCTACTAAAATTTTGAACTATTTTAGTTTTTAATATTGTTTTCAAATATATTTACGATTTTGTAGAATTATGGATTACAATTTTGAATGTTGATTAGCAATTTGAATGCAAGACAATTATTCAACAAGATTATACTTTCACTTTATCAATATCGATGTTTTCTCAAATTCATATTAATTTCTGTAAAATATATGATAATAACATTAGGTCGCACAACTTAATTTACATTTTCTTTTATAATCATCAATTATAACAAATCTTTTATATTTTAAATTGTCAATCATATTGTCCAAATACCCATAAATATCAAGGATATGGTTGACTTATTACCTAAATACAAAAATAATACAATAAGAATAAACTATTTCATAAATTAAATATTCAATCTATATGAATTTATCCCATAATTGGGCAAATCAAATTGATCTAAATTAATTAACTATTATTATTATTATCTATTTTAAGAAGATTATGGATAAATTTTGGATAATACCGTAAGTCAAATTTGAAAGAAAAAATACTGTCATGAATAGGTAAATGGATTCATTTTTCGGAGTACTATAATGTAAATATAGCCTGAGATTTTTTCTACTGATAAAAATAATATATAGGAAGAAGAAATCAACTTATATTTGCTATATAACATGTAAATAAATATATTTAAAAATTGGGATGTGAAGCTATTAGTATGATGATGATAAATGTATTATATGTGTGCGTTATTACCAATATAATTATACATTATTCCAAATTTCCAATTTTGAAGCTACATAATCGCATAATATTTGTTGTTAGATTCGTTGGGAAGCAAGACAATTAACAATATCACTTTTTAAATATTTCTTCAAAGTACATCCACAATAATTGTTAAAGTTGAGCTACGTCTTCTTATTCCGTTTTTCGACCTAAAATATAAAATGACTAAAACAAAATGTTTTAGGCGATCGATCAATTATTATCAATAATTTTGTATTCATTACCTTTTTAATTCTATTTAGATGATTCGAGTAAGATTTGATGCTCTTACAACTTAAAATTTTACGGTAAATTTGTGTTATATTTGATATTTGTTCATAATTTTTAGCAACATAACATTATGGTCATCAATTAAAATTGTTTTTGTTGTTGTATGAACATAAAAATTATAAATATTCTATTGAGTATTCAAGATGTATCAAGAATATCTCAGGACTTGGCATCAGATCCACTGCACCACCGAAGTTTACCACCGAGGTCAGGAAGGAAGAGTGATTGGCATTACGACACATAAATGGAGAGGAGGGAGGACTTACTGTTGCGAGCTTCGAATTATCAGAGTGAAGGAGGTCAGGAGATGCACATAAATAATTCACAACTTGAGGACACGGAAGATTTTGTTCTTCAAAGCTCCTGTGATGAACATTTTCAAGTGAGAGGCGGAGGAGACAAAGAGGATGCAAATGAAAATCTTACTCTTAGGGATCTTTTATAGTATGCCATTTCCATTTGGATTGGACCACATTTTTTCATGTTTTTTGTTTCATTCCTTTGGGCCTATTTTTACGGGTCTATATTTGCGAATTTTTGGGTTTATTGAAATAAAGGAGCTAACAGCTTCACCAATATTAATTTTTAAAAAAAAGATGTATCAAGAAGTGCTAAGATACTTGCTTTGTTAATCACCATTGCAAATGGGCAACAAAAATTCACAAACTAAAAAATCTCGCTCATTGATGTATATACTAATTTAAATTTAAAATAAATTATATAATAAATGTATAATATATATTCAAGCACAATAATTACTTTTGTTAATATTATTCCGCGCATCGCGCAGGTACGTATACTAATAATATACATACAAATTCAATAAGCTTTGATTTTATTTGGTTCTTAATAATATAAATACAATGATAATGGTTCTTACTTCTTACCACCTCTGTCCACTTTTAATTGTCATGTTTTTCTTTTTTTTAGAGTCAAACTATAAAAAAATTTACTAACATTTTACGATGCATTTTTTTCACCATATCAATATGCAAAAAATTATAATTTATAGTATTGTTTTTTAATATCTATTTTTTTTGTTTAAAACATCGAATTAATATAACCTAATTTAACTTTTTTAGTCAAATTGACTTTCGAAAAACGCAACATGACAAATAAAAATGGATGGATGGAGTATTAATGTATTTTAAATATTGATTAGTATGGTCTTAAACCCAATAACTAACATCCAATCCTTTTACCGTCAAATAAATAGAACATGAGATAATTACTTTTCAAACAAAAATCTTTTTATGATCAAAGATCAAACTATGTAAATCAATTTCAAACAAGAAAAGTTTGTCCATGACTCTTTCAAGTTGGGTTGGGAATTTTAAATGTAATATTAGAAATAGATAGTGTTGTTTTATAATTTGATAACTTCCGTATTTATTAAATCAAAATTTGATTACCAGTCTACTTTTCAGGCAAATAGGTGTCACTTGACACTCCTCTGCCCATGCGCACATACCGAAGATCTCCATTTGTTTTTAACAGGGATAACAGCAATTATCTTTACTTATTTGAATTGTGATCAAATTAATCACTTGTTAAACTACATAAAATATCGTTTTCATTAGCATTAAGCATCAAATGGAACAAAAGCTAGGACCGTTTTGACCATTTTCTCTATAAAATGAAGAAAACGTAGTTATTTAGTAAATAACATTTTTTTTTCTTTTGCTTCAATTTCTAAGTTTTTTCTTACTACAGTTATCGTGCTCCTACATACATGTAAGTTTATTGCCAATTCTTGATACTCAAAAATGAATGACAAAATCCCCAACTCCTCCTTTGTACTACTACTATCACACTGCTTACTTTATACCTAACTCGATAGCAAAAATTAATCCAAAGGAACAAACATTTGCAGATAATAGATTGTAAGCTTTGAGGTTAACACCAAAAGGGAACTGTTATAACTCTTAAGATCCAAAATTCAAAATCTTCAAGAATCAACCCAACTACAATTACTCAAATGAAGAATCCGTGGGAATGCAGAATTCCAGCAAATGAGTACCCTTCAGCTTGCAGACTTGGTGCAAAAAAAAAATTATCAGAAATTATCGTTGATGCTTAGCTTACACATTACCCAGAAAACTTGAAATTCCTTCCTGAAGAACATGGCACTTGATCATTTTGAAACAAGTTAGAACATCTAAAGATCAATCTTGGATGTATTCACAAACGGAAATTAAATCTGAAAGAGAGGCAATTAAGGAAAACTTACCCCATAAATTAAGAAGAAGCTCAAATTACAACAGGAGTTTGTCAGGGGCTAAGCCAGTAAACAAGTTTAAAAAATTGTCAGACAACGATCAAAGATCTCTTTTCTTTTTTTCTTTTAAGTGCAAAAATAATAACTTTTTTCCTATTCTCTTTCCAGGAGGGAGGGATGAGGGTGGAACGATTGGGTATTAGGAGGGAGACTGGCTTTGAAGAGATGTCCTACACTACAACAACCACCAAAACTTTAGAATGTGAAGGAAGGTTCAACATCCATCGCCCAGGCAAACTTTGCTAGAAGAGACTTGTTGAACATCTGCATGGATAAACAGGGATCAAAACATAACCACAATGCACGAGGTCAATTAGAAATAAGAGGAGATGAAATTCATGGAAGTACACTTCCCCATAAGACATTGTAAATGAGGCATTTACCTTTTCGATGGGAACCTCATGGCGCTTACACCATGCCACAGTGATCCTAGGATCTAAATAGTTGATTTTTGATGTGCCCAAAGCCACAGTTTTCAATTCTTCTTTCGTTTCTATTTGCCTCTCTATGGTATCAATCTTCACATTCGTTTGGTCTATTTTTTTCTGTAATCTGCAAACAATTACACTTATATGTCAGCAACTAAAACAAAGAATGGAAGAAAGACTCGAGTCAAGGATAGCAATTGTACGCTTCAGGGGTCAAGTTCCTCTTCGCCTTGCCATCGGCGCCTTTCACTGGAGGCTTCCCTTTTTTGGCCCGAGCCAAATCTACTTTGAATTCTTCCAAAATAGCCTAATGAAAACACAATCACAATCTAAGGAAATGCAAGTATTTTGAATACAAGTCAACTGCAGGTAAAATATCATCAATAAGCAATCCTCTTCTATTTTGATGATAAATAAAAACTAGCCACAACCATTATAGAAACTTATCAGACAGAAATGGAACTACAGAGAATGAACACTGATAACAAAAAGTAATCACCTTTAACTCATCTATCTTCTCATTCAACCTTGAAATTTGCACACTGTGGGACTTCGAGACAGTACGCTGGTGATTACAAATTATTGCAACCTGCAACAAGAAATATAAACATAGTGAAGGAAAATTTTATAACCAGTGTCTCAATAAGAACTAGCACAATTTTTCATGGAGTCTTACCTCTTTATTTGCCACATTATATACCGCAACTTTATCAGCGAGCTCCCCCCCTTGTGTGAGCTTAGTCAACTGCCATCAGTAGCAATGTAAATCACCACAGGAAAAAAATAATTGTGCATTGGTAATGTGGAAGGCATAATGGATCTCCAGACCAATGCACAAGATTTTGTTGCTGGTGGAGTTGCCATTCCGACAAACTTTCATCCTCTATATATGCTATTTATACTGATTGTTGAATGTGATCATTTAACTTATATAAATCTTTGTATAAAATCACACATTTAACATCCATTTCTGCTACACTTAACTAACACTATTCAAAAGCAGCCACATCAAAACAACACCACCTAAATCCCAAGCTAGTTAGGTTGGGTTATGTGAATCCTCACTATTCATGTCGCCACAAGAAATCAGTTTCAATCCAATATTCAACAATGTAGGTTCTCTAGCACTAGAAATTCTCTATAAAAAAAATTATAAAAGAAATTCTTACATTTTCTACTGGCAAATAAATTTTTAACATGAATAAAAGACTCCTACTGGCATATACAGTTTTAACAAGACTAAAAGACTCCTAGCAAACATCTCAGACCTAAAGAATGTACCAACATGACTAAAACTTAGCAACCAACTAAGTGGTATCATCTGTATGGTTTTTTTTCCTTTCCATTATGTCCTATTATTAACTAAGTCTACACAAATTATTGTAGGTTATTCAGGACTTCTTTCAATTTAATTCTAGGCCCACCTTGTCCTTCATAACACCTTCAATCACCACTATTTCACACCTATAAGCAGCTACATCTAGAAGTTGAGACATGACAAAACCATATCAAGCAACCCTCTTAGTTTATCACTTATCTGTGCTACTTGCACCTTTCTTCAAAAGTGATCATTATTAATTCTCTCTAATCTAGTGTGACCACACATCCAGTAAATATCCGCAACTATATTAAACCTATGTTGCAGATAGGTTGACCTTAGAGACAATTCCAATACTCACTCTCACATAACATTGTCCATCTAACAATAATTCTATAGAAGAACTCGCATAACACTCCGAAAACACTTCCCTATTTCAACCATCCTGTTTAATTCTTTCAAGTAACATTTTCAGCTATCATCCATTCCCCTGGCAAATGAGACAACATATCTAGAAGAAGCCAGAGAAAGAGTATCACATAGTATAGCTCATCAAGTTTTCTAAGAAAACCAAGCAAAAACAACTTTAGTGCATTATCCTACTTTAACCCAAACCAATCAAACTCATATAAGATAAACATAAATGGATAAGCAGATCCCTTCTCTTAGTTATTCTGTTATTCAACTCAGACCAAACTTCTTACAACATTTGTGCAACTTGACCAAGATGGAAAAGAAGCAGCCTTCCCCCTTTTTTTATCAGTAGAAGGTAAAATATTATTCAAAAAGCTGCCAGGCAGTTCCAATATAGAACTGCAACCTCACTCCTTTTAGGAGATGAGGGGTAACTCTGCCTCAGATTGCTGGACCCATAACCAATGTGGGGGAGGGTAACACAGTAGTCAAACAAAACTTCTAGTCTCAAAAAGCAACTTACTTGCTGCTCCAATGTAAAAGATGCATTATATGTACGAAATACTTTTGCTGTGAGCCCTGGCATGAGCTCCTTAAGATGGGCATTAAGCTTACTCGTATCAAGCTTGTCAAAAAGATCGTCACCGCCCTTTTTTCCTGAAATCAAGTGTATCCATGTATTTCATGAAGTGAAAAATAATTAAGAAAACACACATTCTAGCACAAAAGCAGCATTTACTAACCACTTCGGAACTGTTGAATAGCTTTAAAAACAGGTTCATACACAGCCACCTCATTTTGGTACCTGATAGAATCTTTACCAAGAAAATCGAACTGAAGAAAGCGAAGTCAATTATATGCATTGCAATTAATTGCACAAAACTAAGAACCTGTAGAGGAGTAAGTTTCCTAGAGCTCTTCCAATTTAGCTTTTGTAAGATAAAACCACAATACCTTCAAAATATTTGGAGGTACTGGCTCTACATTCTCTACTTTCAAAGTACAGCAACCAACTGTATCAGCTTCGTCATCATCCTGCATCGCATTGAAATATAACTAAGAACACTTACACAACCTTTGCATTGTCCCATGCCCCTCTGCAGGCAAACGCATGGTCTTTCATAGAAAAAATATTAAAAACTGGAAAACTGAACTCTCACCTTGAGGTTTTTTGGATAAATTGATCTTTGGTTAAATTATTTTGCTTTATGGTTTTATACCCCTTGGTAAACTTATGTCAATTGGAAAGGGAGGAGTAACATATATTGCCATAATTTCCTGCTTTTATGCTAACGGAAATATTTTTGAAAGAGAGATGACCTAAACCAGCATTGACAACCAGTTTTGGAATTCGGACTCTTTTGAAATCTATGCTGCCCCTAGTTAAATATCTGGGAAAAAACAATAAACTAGTGTTCCTGATACCTTCTCATTCCCTGCCCTCAGAGCTAATTTATCGATAAGATAAGTTGCAACTGCAATCTGACGCTTCACAGGATCTTTACTTGTAAAATCTTTTGTATATGCAGATCTAATGCCTTCTATGTAATCCTGCAACCGAGATACAGTTTATAGCCACCAATCATCCATGTGCAACCAGTCAAAAAAAAAAATCAACTTGCCAACTGCTTCATTGTACCTTCAAACGCCTTGCTTTCTCATACTTCTCCTTATCGCTTTGCCCTTTCAAGGAACTACTGGCTGCTAGGAAAACGTATTTGAATTCTCTTGGATTAATAGGGTCATTCCAGAAAGCTAACCATGTTACTGTGTTGTCATGCCTTACTTCCTTCCATCTGCCAAGCCAACAAGGGGAAGAAAAATAAATGAAGGTGAAACTCTAGCTTTTTACCTTGTATATTGGTGCAAAGAGCATATTTCTTACTTCCTTTACCACCCTCCAAAAGATAGACTATTCTTCCAAAAGGATAACAGGAGAGAGAATGAAAAGAACCTTTGGCCAGGGATGGGGCACTCCGGTACTGGAACACCCTTTCCAATATTTATTGTGATATCATTTGGCCGGATCCGTCTCTTTAGCTTTCCCATCTGTACCATTCAAAGCAACATCCATCAATACCACAGTAAAACTTGAAGTACCTAAACATAAATAAATACACTTTTCTGCACATAGTAGAATTTTTTGGCAGTTTAACCCAAAAAATAAAAGGCCAACATACCTTTGGATGTTCCCCACGGCCACGGAACAATCCAGGTGGTTCAACCCGAAAGTTTCCAACCTGCACATAACTAAATGGTCAGACCATTTCGCAGTTGGTTTGTAAGTTTTCCGTACTCCGTATTCTATGGGCCTTTCTGATTTTAGGGGTGGATACATAGGTAGGTTAAAAACGAAAAAAGAACACCAAGTTGGCACATCAAACTAAAAGGAAGGGGAAGCTCAAGATTGAGAGTTTAGATAAAGCTAGGGGGATCAATATCATAAGGCTAAAAAACAAAAAAAATGCCAAAAAGAGGATGTACTGATGGCACAAGAAACAGCTCAACAATGGAAACAAAGAATCATCCAGAAAAGGACTATGAAGCAATCAGCAAAAACATGTGAAAACAATATGTAACAATGGATTACAACATCTTCCTTATATCAATTTATTTTCGAAATTGTCACCAATCAACACGGCTGCAAATTCCATCCAACTCCCCATGAGCTCAGAAGTACACAAATCACTAACTAACAAAAACAAACAAAACTTGCTCCACCAGACCAGAGCTAGAAGCCTTCTGTTCCAAAAACAAGACCATCCTCTCTTCCCCCACACATACATATAAAAGAAGAGATATTTCTAACGTAAGATTCAACAAACCATCATTCAGTTACATTCATTCTACAGTTTGGAGTTGTAAAAAAGAGGGCATTTCATTCTAGGGAAAGCCCTTTCATCCAAGTTAATGAACCTCATTCCTTGTTCTTACTCAAGGAATGAACATTACAACTCTTTTTGCTCATCTTTCCACTTTTCTTTTTGATAATGTTTTCACTTCTCTTTTCTTTCTTAAATCAAATCCATGTACTTCAGCAATACATGACAATGGGAAGACATTTTTTTTCTCTTTCCAGCTGACGAATTCTGCCTAGAATAGTCATCCCATGCAAACCAAGCATCAAATAAGAGCAGGAAGTACGGATCAATTTGAACAATCACAATTTTCACATTAAGGTGCAAAAAACACATCAGGCCCTATCAAAAATCCCAACAGAATTACAGAAACTGAAAATGGAATGGTCTTGGAAGGGAAATGTAACAGGGAAATACATTTAGGTATTCATAAAAATCTACTTTGACAACCTTTTAACTCCATTTAAATGCAATTTAAAAAAAAAAAAGAACTTTATTACTCCTAATAAGAAAAGAATCTCTACTCAGAGGAAAGTAGATTCCAAAGATGAAGAGAAGGTGTTTTTTTTAAAACTATTCACAACACATAAAATAAAGCTCCCCAATGTTGTTTAAGATCAGTCAAGAGGAAGTCATTACAGGAATAGCACCAGATTAGAAAAATGAAACACAAGAATTTTGGTTGCTTCACACCTCCAACCAAAAAATTGTGCTAGCTGGATAAATGCATTGCGAATATAAGATGAAATTACCACAATAACAGCAGATGATGTTGAAAAAGAAAGAAGAAACACCCCCAGAAAAAGAAGACATAAGACCTTTTTTAAGAGAAAGAAGAAGATGTAAGACCATCTTATAATCCCATTGGGATAAATTTAGAAGACAACACAACATCATTTCTCTTAAAGTACCATGTATGAAAGCTAAAAGCTAAAGTTAAACAAAACCCAACCTTCTCTTTAACACCATCCACAATAGCCCACATGTATTTCTCTTCTTGCTTAAGTTTCTCTTCTCTCAATGCCTTCTTCTCCTGCAAAATAGGCAAGGCAATGTTTTAGATGAAAACCTTTAAGCATCTATGAGCTTTATGTACTTGGCTATTAGATTAAACCACAAACAGAGGTACCATCTTGATCAGACTGAGAAGCAAAAATGTCAGAGACTAGGTAACATAACAGCCAATTTCTTTTAAGTGATCAGTCTGTGATAGTGGAAGTGGAAGAAACATTATTTTATCAAATGTAGCAGGGGATTACAAAACCAATATTCTGGA